>JAPYZF010000245.1:0-206237 GCA_030523045.1 Meteorus cinctellus | reverse complement strand
AATTGGTTAGTTAATTATGAAAAAAACACGTTTTAAACCACATCAACATTTTTAGGCCCCAGTAGAGCATACCTACGCTTCGCTTAAGGCATGCAATATTGCACCATATGCAAAACAATACGATTTAAATCCTTCGAACAAGTAAATACTATAACGACTAACGGACTCGATGCTTCCTCCATGTTTCTTCAATCATATTTGTAAACTTCTTCATAAATTCATCGTATTGGTTTTTAGGTTGTGTGACTGGAGCCGATTGTGATGGGTTCAAAGATTGTTTCAACAGAAAGTGTTACGATAGATGTAAAACCACAAAGTGCGGAACTTATGCGGCATGTTATAGGGACGGCGATCAAGAAATTTGCCTTTGCCGGAAAGGTTATACTGGCGATCCTCAAAAACACTGCGATAAACGTAAGCTCGATAACTGCAAACAATATCAATAGTTTCACAGGCACAGTCAATCAATTTCGAACTTGATAATTTTTCCATTTTACATCCGTAGTTTGCATGCACTCATTTGATTGCTTATATCGGGGCGAAATATGCCGCAATGAAACATGCACCCGTCAATGTGATATCTCTGCATGTGGAACTAATGCAACTTGTAGGATAGAAAGCCACATAAATCATTGCGATTGTCTGCCTGGAACATCAGGCGACCCTTATAAACGTTGTAACAAAGGTAAATACGCTGATGAAGCATTTAATACAATGAATTTTTTTCTAGATATTCCCATTTTCAATCACGTCCAAAATTTTCCATTAATTATGTCTATAATCTGAGATTTCAACTATTCCAGCGTGCAATTCGGATAACGATTGCCAGGATGTTGAGCAATGTTCTAAATACGAAGGATGCGTACGCTTATGTGAGCCCGGTGTTTGCGGAGCCAACGCAAAATGTGACATCAGGGATCACAGAAACATTTGCACTTGTCCAGAAGGATATACTGGCAATCCCCGCAGAAATTGTGAAAAGAGTAAATATCATCATATTGACATGGGCAGATTCTTTTGACTGTGCATGTGCAATCTCTGATCTCAAAATAGCATCCGAAACGATTTGGAATAAATCCATCTTAAATGCTTCAACTGCTACCAAATACTCCAAACATTATTGACATCGGACTTTGACTCTGAAACCATTCGTTTCAAATGCTACTTTCCAATCAGGGATATCACAGTCCTCATTCTTTTATTTTTCTCTCAACGTCATTTCAATCTTTCAGTTTGCAATAGTCATAGTGATTGCGGAGCTTCCGAAATATGCCACGACAAAAGATGCACAAATGAATGTCGCTCCGTTCCATCCAGCGCCAATTCCCTGTGTCACATTGAAAACCACAACTGTGTTTGCACTTGTCCGGCAGGGTATAACGGTGATCCTTACACCAATTGCGGAAAAAGTGAATATACCAAAGAATGAAGCGGATTACTTCGTTTCTAGTCATGGGTGACGCCCCAATATCTCCATAAACTATCCCATCAAAATGTCAATTCCGTTTTGCAGGCTGTCGTTTTGAATCCGACTGCGGTGAAGGATTTACTTGTCGAAGACATCAATGCCAAAAACATTGTAATTGCAGAGGTGGCGCATCTTGTGCAATGGTCGATGGCAGGAGTGAATGCTTCTGTCCACCCGGAACAACCGGATATGCGGGCATCAGTTGTGGCTCAAGTGAGTGTAATGATATCAGATGAAAACAAGAAATCTATATGTATTATAAACTTTAATTCATGGTCCTCAATGGATGATTTCTATTTGTATTGCAAATTTATCTTTCCAATTCATCAGTATGCAACACTGACGAGGAATGTGGAGATTCCGAAGCATGTAACCAATATCATGAGTGTAAACCTGTATGTCGATACGACACATGCCCATCTCACAAGTTATGCCATCCAGGAAATCATACAGCCACTTGCAGTTGTCCAGCCAGTATAATGAAAAATCCTCGATTCGATTGCAAATAAAGTAAGCTTGATCGTGTGCTGCGTCATTTTTTTTCTCAACTTGTACAAAAAATTTATACTATTACGTATTGAATGCATCGTCGTTGATCATTTTGATGTTCGTTCTTATGTTCCATTAGCTCACAAAGAGAAGTATGATAATGAGATAACAGAATCCTATGAGAGTAATACGGGCGGGCCACCATGGAGAAAAACATACATCCAATTGGACCAAACCATTCCAGCCTGGTGTGATATCGGAATTGTATAATAGTATAATCATCCACTATTAATCATTGCTGACTTCTGTAGCTCATCTACCATCAATAGAAACTTAGACGTGCTGATATTAACGACCACCTCAAGAATCTTGTCCTTTTTGTTTCAATTTATAAAGAAATATATATTTAAGACACAAAAAAAGAAAACCATATTTTTTGCCGATATAGTTCAGAGGTACTCCAATTCCATAAATAATTTTGATAGACATTCGAAGCTGAAGATCAGGATTAATGCCATTATGACAAGTTCATATGAGACATCTATCTGACGAGAGTCACAAATAATATATCGATCATCTTACAGAGCACCACATTCTGGCGATTAATGCAGAACTTCATTCATTTGTTCCTCCATTCACAGTCTGCTTCAGACTCCCCGAGTCGAAAAGATTCAGCATTAATTCAAACTGCTAAAGCTGAATTGTACCTTAAATCAAGCTGACTATGCTAAACTGTAGTATACGAAAAAGTATATGAAAAAGGTGGTCACACTGGAATTCATGATTTGTTGATGAAACAAGATGGAAATGTGGGTTTTTCCGTTCTAACTGTGATTTTTAATTTCTTGTATTGTTTGTTCTCACTGATCATTAATTAATAATCAATTAATGAAATTTTTGTGTTAGTTGGATTTTGTGTTATATATAAACATATTTCAACATTATTTTTATATAGTATAACCTGCCCCTCTGAGGAAACTTACAATATATCACCTGAATGTCAGTACCGTGTCATGTCCATTCATATGACATGTCCATTTATATGACACGGTGCTGACAGTTAGGTGATATATTGTAAGTTTCCTCTGAGTGGCAAGTTATACTATATAAAAATAATGTGGGAATATGTTTATAATTATCCAATTAACACAAAAATTTCATTATTAGATTATTAATTAATGACCAGTGAGAACAAACAATACAGGGCATCGAAAATCACAGTTAGAACGAAATCACCCATGTACCTCTGGTTACTAAACGTACAAAAATTATTGATTCTATCGCTTCATTTTTCAAAAATGAGGATATATAGTTCATCCGTCTTCAGGAAGAGAAGCCTGTACTATTTATTAGTGAGGAGGTAAAACGGGGTGAGGCAATTTCATCGCTGCGTAATTGTTTTTTGCATTTTCAGGGCAAAATCGCGTGAAAGACTAAGGCATGTTGAGTTTTGAAAAAAGCAAGAATAATAAAAAAAATTTATGAAAATATTACATTTGTCATAAATAGTTCGTATGTCTGTGGATCTGTGTACGTTTATATGTAAAAGTATAGACTCGGCGAGCGCTCGGGACAGCAGACGACATAGCTGTCCAATGTACTTGTCCCGAGGCTCTTATTCTTCCTACGCATGCGCATACGTGTGCGTCAAGTCAGAGTTCAGCTGACTACTACGTAATTGCGAGGCGATGTTGCCACACTCGTGTAAGAGATTTTTCCAGACCGATTTTCTTTGAACTTTAGCGGTAGCAATAATCAAAACTAGACACATGATCATCTTGAAATTTTGTTTACATCTTCGTAATATTTTCAACTTTCATTGTATAGTTTTTTATTATTTCTCGAGACGCATTCACTCGCTATACGGAAAACTATCATTTTTTACATACAGTCCCCTATACCCCTGTGTATTTTGCCCCATATTCAATTACATATAACTTAATTAGTAGACAGAGAAAAATTCAGTAATTTTGCACAGGTGTCAGTTGACTATTTATCTACACCCTGTATAAATTTCATAACTTTCTGCCGAAAATCGTTTCGAGCCTGATCAACTCTGAAATGATTCGAAATCAATCCATTTTGAATGCTTCTGAATACCATGACTTGTTTGAAAATGCTACTTTTGAATCAGGGATTGGTCAATAATAAATTCTGTGTTAATATTTATTCAGATTATAACTTTCATAGTTATTTTTCCGCGAGATTGTTCAATGATGAAGTGAAAGTCATTTACAATGGTTTATTCATTTGTTATGCAATAATGTCTTCAATAAAAATACCACATTGTTTAAAAAAAAATTTTCATTACAAGTATACAGTGATTTTCATATGACATGTATGTATATGTGTGTATATACATACATACATTTGCATATCCATGTGTGGCAATTCGTTTTCTACTTCACTTCCGAATATTCGGTTCCCCTTCTCAATAATTCATCCAATGTGTCAAAGCAGTGGAATATCAATTGAGCCGTATAAGTGGAAAAACATATTTTCAACTTTCTCCATTTGCTCCATTCCATTATCATCCTTCTATTTTATTCCATAAATTCTGTTACATATTCATTTTTTGACTCACACATTTTTCCTCAATTTTTTTTTTCTCCTGCCCCTCACTCACCGCACTAATTGCCAATACTATTCCACAATTGTTTTTAATGAAACCCAGAAATTCACGATCAATGGTTGCAATTGCATCTATCACTTTCCATATTTTTTCCCTTCTTTTTTTTTTACTCTGATTCTGATTTCACGTAATATAATGTTTGTTTTCCATATCATTGATGAATTTCCAAACATATTTTCAGTTTAAGCTGGAACAATACACAAACAGGTCTATATATCAATCGGGCTTAAAAATGCAATTTATTTGGACTTTTTAATTGTCGTTTCACACTTTCACCAATACTTTTTCACCACGCTTATAATTGATTACTCTTAAATCTAAATGTATACTACACTTATTTTGATAGAGACTTCAAATGTCCATTTATATCCTTCTATATTTGACTTTTCCTCTTAAATACATTTGTATATATATAATATATATTCATATATTCATAGTAGTAATAGGGCTTCATCATGTTATAGAACATACATACAACAATTATTTCAATGACTCAAAAGTAATCACTTCGTCGTAATTTCAATAATATATAATAATAATAATAATAATAATAATAATAATAATGATATAATCGTGGGTTAGTTTCATGATATAATTATTTCCTATTATTGTTATTCTCCACATTTTTCATACTGTGAAGTACACTCCTATTTTCTTCACCTTATTTTCGTAAAACGATCGGTATGATGATAAAAAAAATGATAATATAATTTGTTGACCTTATTGTATATTTAGCTCTTTCTAGCGATGTTCATTTGCTGGTTTTTTGATTATTTCTTCATGTTAATCATGTTTTTATGACAGTTTTATCACTAAGACGGCCCAATCTATTTTCAATTATATGGAATTATAAGTATTTCACGAGTTCTGTTGTGTTCTTTCATATTGTTTTTCTTTCATTTATGACTCCGACTCTATTTATTATATATTTGCGATTAGGCGGCAAAGAATGTTTTTGTTCGAAGTTCTATTTTGAGGTTTTTCTTTCAATTTTCGTTCGATGTCGATTCATGTTATGTTTTCTCTTTTTTTTTATATCAACAACCCGAAGAACAGATTTTTAATAAAGAGTTTTTTGGAAGTTGTTCTATTCAGATGTTGATTTTTTTGAGTTTTCATACTTGGGTTTTCTGATGATTTCATCAGTTTTCAATTTGGAAACAATCATTGGGCTCTTTTTCATTTGAATGTTTGTTAATGAATGTGAAAGTACATATTTATACGTATGCATTCGCGTAGAATCTTATTTTATACCTTCAAATATTTTCTTGAACATATAATCTGTTTTTGAGAAATGACGTTGATTCCTGAATTTTCATTTATTGAAATTCTATTTTTCATTGACATCAATTTGTCCTCGGAGTTGTTTTTTTTTTCTCGATTTTTCTGTTCGTGTCTTTCTCAATTGTGCGCATCTCTATATGAGCTCCTCATGTATAAAAATTTATACGTGTTCACAGACTCCATGTAGGCCATTTTAATTATTATGACCAGCGCAAATAGATTTTTTGTGTATCCAATGTAATGGATATTGAGAAAAACTATAATATGAGGAAGATGTGAAAATTTATTTCTACTCATTGTTCACTGATTAAAACTTAGTTGCGTTTTAACTTCTCAATCGACACGTTGAGTTATGTGTAAATTTTTGGAACTGCTCATAATTCACGACTTGATGGTCGAGAAAATTGATGAACAAATTCTCATCTGCTTAGTCTCATTATTATTTTTATGTTCACAATTGTTGAAGAAGATAGGGAAAAAATTGGATGATTGAATAATGACAGTTGTGGGTTGCTGCAAATGCATCACATTTCTTTTCTTTGTTCCTCTGTTTAATTACACAAGATTTTATTTTTCCATATGTTCTATTGAACGTTAAGAATTGCCAATTTGTTCATCGAAAAAATCTCGTAAAACATTTATACTCATCCGAATTGAGCGGAATTGAATATTGCTATCAACATTTTGCTTTCATCAATGTTTTTCTGATATGTCTCACATCAATTCGTACTTTTCTTGTTTTTAATATTATTTCAACCATCGTTCATTTATTCATTTGTTTCATGAATTCTCATCAAACTTAGACATTGTCAAATTTCGTCAGAGAGAAAACATGAAATTCGGACAATTTAAATATACAAGAGAGAAAGAGAGAATGTTCTATGTTTAATGATTGTGCATTTTGTGATTTAATATTAGTTGGACATTTCTATCAAACTCAGTTTGCTGGATAAACATCTAATTAACATGGAACAACGAAGCTTAAAACCATTTTGATTTTGATATTATGGCTATTTTTGAGGACGTGAAAAATGTCGAACGAAAGTCGATAAAAGTTTTGCATTACCATGTGAATGTTGTTGAGCTCAAGGTAAAGAGAAACAAAAAAGAAAGATAGATGCGTTGAGTCAGATAAGATTCATGCAGGGTTTTCTTCTTCCATGATTCCGGATAGAATGAAATATATATAAACATTTTTAATTGATGCTCTTCTTGATATTATTCAATTTATTTTTTATTAATCACTTAAACTACATTATCTATGATGATTAGCATCGGAATGCTCGTATTTCTATCTGCGTCTGCATATATTTTGTTTCTATACTGTCATTTTGATTGAGAGCTTCAGCCACGTGAAATTTTTTATTTTGTCTTCATTAAAGTAATCATTCAAGTGCCCATTTTATTTTTTTTCCCGATATATTTTTTTTTATATACATGAAATGACGTAGGTCGAGATACGTGATCAATTTGACAGATTAACTTGCCGAGTATATTTATTCTTAGCCATTAACATATTAAATGATAAATTATTCAATATTTATTCAAATCAATGGAAAGTGATTAAATGTGATCCGGCATATTATTTTGTGATTGTCTCGACGCAACGTATTTATTCATGGTTTATTTGTAAAAAACAAATTATGTTGTGGGATAATCGTAAGCACTTTGAATTCAAATGATAAAAAAAGTGATGCACGAATCTCGAGCTGTATTTCATAGGAAATATTGTAGAGATATTATATATTTTTCTCAACAATGGGTGGGATAGTTTCTGTTTATTTTGCTTATATATCTTTATTCATTTTCTTTGACAATTATACGTACATGAGCTGTATTGAGATTAATCATTCACCCAATTAAAGACATTTTAGTGCTTAACTATTTTTAATTCCGCCCTCCCGCACCTCCATTTTTAAATAATCAATTCATGACATATATAAAATCAATGTACGTTCATAGACATATATTTTATTGCATTCTACACGTTCAAAATTTGATGGGCTCTGAAAGCTTCAAATAATCGACTATCCAATTAATTTTTCGTACCGTTTTTTTTTTTTTCTTTTTGAATCTTCACAACACATATATGAATTGAAATCAAAGTAAAATTTTACCGAATTTTACTTTCTTATACGATTTTTCTCACATCTCTTCTCTCTTTCTCTCATACATTAATTTTTCATTCATTTGAACAAACATATGAATATATCTTATTTGTTTATTGTTATACCGCCTTTTTTTGTATTTATTTTTCAATTTGAGATGGTTGCATAATCTGTTTGATTTCAGCGAATAGAAAAATTTCTTTTTCTGTTGGTCTATTATTTTTATCTACTCATTCAACTCATAATTTGGCACTAATTTTCATCATTGGTGAGTCGTAATTGTGCTTGACATAATAAAGTCTCCAACAACTTTCCAATTATGCAAAATATTTTTATATGTAGAAAAAAATTATTCCATGACGAGTGCTGATGAAAATTTTTTTGATCTTTTTTTCATCCTGTCGGCTTTTGTTATTTTTACTTTTGTTTTGTACATGAAAAATTTGATTGCACCACAGATCATAACATGCACTCTTCAATTCGTTTGTTTTAGTTACGCATTCGAAGTATATTATGTTGACTATGTATATATATAAATTGTGTTTCTTGTTCTCTGTTTCTGTTTTTGATATTTTACACACTCAATCAGAAGTTCGCTTTCTTATTTCTTCTTTTTTCAATATTACTATATAATCGTCATGATTAATTTTATAGTTGATATTATTACTTTTAATTGTTTTTTCATCAATCATTATTTCGTTATATTTCTCACATTTCCTTTTTCTCGCGCAGTCATACATTATATTACACAGACATTTAGTTCCACGCCCTCAGACAAAATTTTTTCGTTCGTTTATCAGATGCAGGAAGGATTATTTCAGAGATAATACAAGAATAACCAGCACGGGAAGGACGTTTGCATATTTTTTTTCTATTATCTTGGCAACAAAGAAGAAAATTGATAGGAATTTTTCTTTATCCGCCGACCATGAAAAGACAATCGACATTTATATTTATCCACATATATATGTATACAGATATAAATACATATGTATCTATATGCGTATTTGGTAATATTTTTTAAATCTTCGTCCCTCACAATTATACTATCTACCAAATTCTTATATATTTACATCAATTCCTTGTAGAGATAGCTAGCATTATAGTTCCATTTCTTTTCCCTTCTTTGCTTATTTTACTCATATTTTTGGTTTCGTGTTTTTTTTTCTTTTTTTTCGATTGAGGTGTTTTATGATTTTTTTTTAGTTTTTGTTTGTTTTCGTATTTTCTTTTCATTTTTGTTTTGTTCAATATACTACAGTAGAATGTGTTGAAAAAAAATTATCATTCTTGTATTATTTTGCGTGTTTCCGATCTCTTTCATTTTTTCTCTCTTATCACAATCCGCCAATTACATGTATAATATTATGGTGAAGAGAAAACCATTGCCATTCGCAGTATTATAATTGAAAATATGAAGAATATATTCTGTTAATTAATAAAATAATGAAGAACCAAATTTCATTTTTTTTTCTTTTTAATTTTTTGGGCAGTGGAAAAATTTAGTCTCACATTGATCAGGAAAAACAATGCTAATATCTTCGTGAATATCAATGACTATCACTGGCATCTTTTTTCACTTTTTATTTAAGTGAAATGACTGGGAACACGAGTTAAAATTGATGCAGGGAGCGTTGTCATTTCGTATTCGTTAATGAAATGCGAAAAATAAAATTTTCTCTATACACTTGGGTGAATCATTTTTCGTTTTTTTTTTCACCATTATTCCCTCTCTCTCTCCCTCTCTCTCTTTTCCTCTTTTCCTCTCAAACCCTTCTCCTCTCGCACCATCTCTTGTCACATTATTTTTTCATGTTTCGTTATTTATAGTTGAAAGTCAACGATGAATAAGTTTCCAGAACACAAGGCACTTGACTCATACACAATAATTCTCACACTATGTATCCCGAAAAGTTCTCATACGGACATTCTAAAATGATTCAATTTGTTTGTTTCATTCTATAATTGTTGTTGGGCTTTTTTTTCCAGTTTGTCTTGGGAACAGAATAGCTAAAATCTGTTACAGAGTATGCTACGATAAAAGTGTTTTACTCATTTTTTTTGTCGGTACATTTCATTATGGCAAAAATGGAAGAGATAATTTGTTACTTGGAACTAGAATAGGGAAGGGTCCGTTCTATTTCATTGTGTTACTAATTGGTAATCAATTTATTATTATTGTTATTTTTCTTGTGGTATATCAAAAACAATAAGTCATGATCATAGCTCAAGTCTGGATACATTGGCGAATGAACAAATAAAAAATTGACGCATCGAACATTCAATATTCATAGAAGAAAATAGTTATATATATTTATCAATATATGCGTACGTCATCGTTACATTTTCACTTTTTTATGCATTGTTGTAATAATATATATTCATATTATATAATATATGATTTATTTATCTGTTCGTGAACGATTTTGAAATTATGTTTCCTTTTATTTATCATCAAAATCCATCTTTTTTATTTCTCATAATTTAACCAATAATTATTCCTTTTTGTGTACTGCCCAATTAACTTTTCCATTGTTTTTATCTATTTAAGTCAATTAGTTATGTCTGCCAGTTTTATTCACGGTTTCCAATTTTTTCAAGTATCTCTATTACCTATTTTTAGTATCGCTTTTACACGTTTCCCTTAATAATTTGTGATGGATTTCCTCTAGAAAGTTCTTTGATCAGTTAATGCTGAGATAGGTAACGGATTTCCCCATTTCAACAACAAAATTAAAGTGATCAAGACGAAATTTTTATATCATTGTGCCGTTGAAAAAATTATCTATAAACAATTTCTTTTTTGGCACTGATATGAAAATGAATACAACTTGAATAATCTTTTTTCTGAGTGAATCCTCAGAGCATATATTGTCTTGCTTTAGACAATGATGAGCACTTAAATATTCGTAATAATGTTTTCTAATTTTCATCATTATTCTTTCATTTCTCGATTTCAATGTACAATGTCAAATGCAATAGTATAATAGGTTGTTATGATTAAATATGTTCTGTTTTCATATACATAATGTATTTGTGTCATTTTCAACACATGTAATAATACTGACATATGATGATCATTGGCACACCAGAAAAAATTTTTAATTGTCTATTAAAATCTGTTAATATTCATGTTCATTTCCCAATAAAATTTCATTTCTCACGGCCTTTGAATGAGAATTTATTCGTAGTTTTTTTTTTGAAGTCATTAGCGCCCAGTGTTATTTAATTTTTTTTCTTCCATAATTATACAATCACGAACTCTCCATACGCGTCGTTTATTTATATACAAAGAATTTCGATTGTTGTTGATTTATATTCATTCAGGCGATTCGAATGTATCACTGCTATAGGTGAAAAATTGACTGAACGGATTTAATTATTTCATGCATCACAGTGTGATTAAAATGTTTTCAAACTAAAATATAAGAAGATGCTGTCGGGATTTATTGTTAATGAAAATCGTGGTAATTTCCGCTTTTGTATTTACAAAAAAAAAAGTGATCGATCTAAGGTGATGAGTTCGAGAATTATATTCAAGACGTTTTTGAGAAAAGTAAGAATTAGCAAAATTATTCACTGCAATGCACAACGTTGCGAAGCATTTCACAACAAGAACATTGTTTTTACTAGCTGTAAATTTAGATAACTTTTAATTGTGAAAAAATATATGAACGTGTTATAGTGAGAGAAATTAATGCTTAGTATTAGAATACTCGCAAGTATTTTGTGAAAAGGTCGAATACTATTAATTTATCGTGTCATCTTTTTCTTAATATAATTTGCATAATATTTTGATTAATAATATTAGAACATTTTATAATGTATATTGAAAAACTTGCAATGAATGAATTTTTTTTCGATTGATTATCTACATAGTCGTATTTTTGAGCAAGGTAGCGATTGCTACTGCAGCTGTTGAGTACTAAGTGAGAAAATGTAGAAGAATATGAAAGTAAAGAGAAGAATAAGATAAATCCGATAGACAAAAATTCACAGATCAAGATAGGTATTTACTGGTAATGCTATGGAGGTCAATTTTCTTCTTTCACTTCAGTTTATTTCATTTATTCATTTTGTTATTAATTTTTTCGTCTCATTTTCTTTCTGTTTATGATTATTATTCCCTCAAATCATTATTCAACTTTTTCAACAAGTATAATCATTTTTATACTTCACATTCACGATTGCTGTATCGGATGCGTATACACAAATTCACATGCGTACCAACTGCATTGAATAATATTCACAATTGGAATAACTACAGAAAGAAAAAAGAGTATATATATATGATTTTCCAGTTGATTATGTTATGCAACTGATAATTTCATTTATAATTTATGTAATTTTTTTTTTCAAATGAAAGGAAGGAAACTGAAGAATCATCATTATGAATGTTTTATTTATAATATTATTTGTGGTGGCACACGTTGATTATTGATCAAGAAATAATCAAATAATTGAAAAAGAGGTAAAATGAATGAAAAATTATTATGTTCTGCTCAATGTATTGCAGTGGCTGACTAAAACATGTACTTATCCCTTGTTCCGTCTTATTTTTGGTAGATCTGTTGCGTGTACGTGCCTTTATGTGTAAACGTAAATGTGTATGTATGTATGAGTGTATTTGACTTGGTTCTTTATTTAAAAAATTTTTTTCTGACATTTTAATACAGTATTTTGAGCACATTCCTCAGGTGTATAAACCACGCTACACTTTCTTCATCGAGTTGTACCAATATATTTCATCCACCTTTGATTTATTTATTGTTCCTTGCTTTGTTTTTTTTTTTTTGTTTATTACACGATTTGATTTTTGAGAATTTCATGGATATTTTGTTTTTTTACTTGGCGTTGAATAACGTCGTAAGCGTCGTGTACTTTAGAATTTTTCATGAGTACAATCACTTTACATTTATTTTAATATCCATAAATTTACGCTTACGCCTATACATTTAATATGTGACTGGAATTTGCAGTTGAAGAGGAAAATTATTATACATAATACATTAAACAATCATATTTGGAGTTTATGAAAAAAAATTAAAGTCGATATTTGAATAAGTATTTTCTGGGTGTTTACTACCCTCAATTTTTTTGGTTTGGTTTATTTCTTTTGCGTTGTGGCAACTCTTAAATTATATTTTTTGCTTGGGTGAACATGAGTAGGAGTGCAATATCGGTACAACTCACTAGTTAATGGTACGGGTCCGCCTATGTACAAATACGTGTAATACCATATACCATATACCATTCAATTACAATCACATAGAACTGTTGAAAAAGAAATTTCTTGTCATTGCTACATATGTATATATATATTTTTGCTCATTTGCTTCACATTTATGTATATATTTATATTGTTTTGGCTTGTTTATTACCAATCATTGAGAAAAAAAATGTTTATCCATTGTTTTTTTATTTATTTGTGTTGTCTGCAATGTGGAGGGATTTGTTTGTACGATTTCATGCAAATTTTCTTCATCAATTTTGTTTTCAATTTTTTTTCTTCTTTTTTTCTTATAATCAGCCTCCAACAAAATTCCCTCTCTCTTTTGTACAACACACAAATGCACTTTAGTTCCATTTAGTTTTTTATCTTTTTTTTCCTTTCTTTTTTTGAAATTCACCGTTTCCTCTCGATTTCACTCATCATTTCTCTTCTCATTTTTAGTATTTACATGAGAAACTTGCAGTTTCTTTAACAAGAGTATTGTCATAAAAATGATATGTTTTCTAATTTTGTCACATCTCAATCTTTTCTTTCTTGACTTCGCTGCTCCTTATACGACCTACCGCATCCATCTCATTCGTGAGTAATAATTTTGTATATTCAGTATAGCCACAAACCAACTTACAATAAACTTTTTCCATTTTCTTACTCATCCAACTTTCATCTACAATTTTCTTATTATTAATCTTATCTGATTTTTTGTGCACAATTTGGATTTTTCGACAGCATTGCCATGATTTGGAGGCTGTTATAATGAGAGAAAAAATGAAAAAAAAAGAGATTCAATGAAAACAAAAAAGGTAGATAAATGAGGAAAAATTTAATTCACAATTCATTTCAACCATGTTTAAATCAGTTACTGTGTTATTCCGAAATTCATTACAATTTTCTCGTATTTTTTCCCCTCATCTTTTAATTTTTTTCGCGTGGCCGGATCATAGTTTATTATCTCTTATGTTTCATCATCATCATCATCGTCATCATCATCATCATTATCATCACCATTATTATTATTAATATTATTATTATCATTATTATATATTATATATCATATATTATTATATATCATATTATATTATATTATATTATATTATATTATATTATTATTATTATTATTATTATTATTATTATTATTATTATTATTATGAATATTATTATAAATAGTATCAATTTTATTAATTTTGTTTTTTATCATCGATTATTACTTTTTCGCGATATTTCATGTTCAATAATTTTCTTTCCAGTCATAATTATATATTAAACACGCTAATTGGTTTGAATAATTGTCAACAGAGTATTGAATATAATAGAAGAGTATGAATAAATGAATAAAGAAGAATCAATTACAATAATTGTGATAAGTTGTTACATTACAAGACAATAGTTTGGTTGACAGCTTTCATATTATATCAATCGTTCTAGTATATGTACAAAACATATTTATCTGTTTTATGCATGAAATATATCCAGATACGATATAAAATCGTGGAAGGATAATTGTATTTGTAATTGAGATATATTGGCAATGTTTTATGGTAAAACAGCTCTCAAGATATTATTATTGGCACTTTTTCTGTAATACGTAGAGTTCGAGCACTCATTTATTGGTGATGTACGTTATGTTTCATAGTGTAGTTATTGCGGATAGACTGAATGTTATATTGTAAGTATTAAAATACCATAACAATAATTGTGCATAATAATAGGCAGTATTACATCATCCTGAACTGTATATAATCGCTTTTATTTGATTCTCTCCGTAAAAAGTGGAGGACAAGTTCAGGGATGATGAATATTAGAAAGATATATAAATAAATAAATAAATAGAGAAAGAAGTGGATGAATAAATAAATAGAGTAGTTAATGAATTAATGGATGATAGAATAGATAAATGAATGGATGGATAGATACAGGAGTGGCACCATGATTCCATTTTTTCGATGTTTTCATTTTCTTTTTCATTAGAGAATAATAATTTGAAAAAGATAGGTAAGTTAGTAGAATTATGCACATATACCTACTAGTAAAGATCATCAGTAATTTTATTTGTTCACGAAAAGAGATGACTTTACTTTGTTTGGAATTTCCCATGCATTATTATACAATTTTTGTTTTGATTTTTTTTTTCTTTTCGGTTTGAAATCTACTAATGAAAAAATTGACCGATTTGTGATCAACCAATTGAATAAATATGGACACATTGTGTTGAATAAATCGATGGTATTTTTGAACAAGAGTAAATATCGCCAATTACACATTCTCGCTGTTTACATTGATGTGTGTACATATCCCTGAATGAATACACATATAATTGTAGATTAATATTGAAAAATTCCGATTTGCAGTGTGATCGCTCAATTTTTTTCTTGAAAGTATTATCAATTATTAGATTAATTATCACACTTATTTTTTAGTTTTCTTTCTTCTTCCAATAGTAAAAATTCGTTTTGGAGAGTGAAGCATCTTAAAAACTGTATAACAATATATTTGATTTTCATTTTTTCGGTTGGTTTGAGTTTTTCTTTCTTCTTCCTTTCATTTTGTTTTCTTACTCCTGTAGAAATTTGAAGACATGGCAGCATCTTGCGCCAAGTACATGCCCGCATAATTTCTTATAATTGTTATTTATTTATTTATTTATAGTTTACAGGTCTTATGGGAAACAACGTGTTCTTAATGGCCTTTCCTATCTCATTGACTATCAAAAATTTACCCAAGGCGCCGTGATTAAATTGCGTTGATAGATGTTGAAATGATTTTAATTAATAAATAAAAATGGCTATTTTAACTTTCAGATTTTACAGTTGTACATGGGTCAATACAGTTGAGAATGAAATGTTAATTGTAAAAATTGAAACTGCGAGCGTGTACTTTTGAATTATATCAGAGCTCTTCGTATTTGTTTTCGTGTTTTTTATGTTATGACGTTCTACGATTGGCAAATCTCTTGAATAAAAATTTTAGAGTTCCCTTTATTTCCTGAAGCGAAACGTCTTTTTTTTCCCAGTTAATATTTTTGTTCCCAACTATTTTGCTCAATTGGTTTATGTTCTTGTTTATAGATTATAATAATACGCCCTTGTAGACCAGAATTCGTCTCCATTCCCATCATATTCATTTGATTAATTTTCATGATTAATAAGCGCGATTTTCTTTCTTATGTCAATCATTTCATACTGATTGAAAATTTAATTCCACCTCATCAATAGCAAATACTTGTTCGCATTAAAGTGTTTAATTATTTTAAAGAATTGTTTTTTCTCTTCAACATTCTCTCGATTTATCCCTTTTCTTTTTTTTCTTTTTCCTATCGAAGATTGTTTATGCAAGAGCCTCGCCACGTAGAGTCGCGTTAGGTGAAAAAAAACTAAGAAAAAATAAAAACAAATTTAATTGAATAATTATTTTTATATGTATATATGTATATGAATATATATTACTAGAAAACATTTGTCATTCCTCAAATTGTCTATATGTATAACCGTTCCACTCATAATTATTCCACCATATTTTTATGTTCATTTTTCGAGTCATTTACTGACTCGGATTGACATGCAACATTCGAATCAATTTATATGTACAATCTTTCACACATATTTATTTATGATTTTATATTCATATATGAAATAAATTTAAATTCGAAAATTGATGGGAGAAATTATTTTTTACACTTATTTTCTCTTTCCTACATCGCATAAATAAAAGTGGAGGAGCGAATTAAGATAAAATTGATATGATAGACAACGCTCAAAATATATTAAAATGAATTTATGTGATGGTATTATAAACCTAAAGTACATAATGATGGTGAAATAGATTAAATTGATTATTGAACCGTTGCCTGATTGAATAGTTGCAATTAGATTCTTCTCTTTCACGAACCCATACATAAATTACACTCATTCACTTTCAATTCTTTTATATCGACTTCTTATTCTCATTGAGAATGGGATCCGACTTGTTTACTTGGTTTTAAATTTTATCGGCAAATCATTGGGATAGTTTTGTTTTTTCATTAGTTTCACAGTTCTCAATTCCTAATTGTTGAGAGAGAAAAGAGGAGGGGCGAGTGTGAAAGAGGCAGACAGAGGGTGGAAATGTGGAAGAGAGTGAGCAGGAGTACGACTTTCAATTGTCGATAAATTCATCTCACTCATCACTCCGTTTTCTTATTTTCCTGTTCATCAGTCAACCTTTAAATTCGAATCTTATTATTATTTAACCGAAGGAATTTCAATTTTTCCCCTCGTCATAAATTCTGTTCGTTAATCATTTGTTCTTTAGACCGTCATTGGAAACTCCGTTGCGTTGAATATTAGGCCAGCAATTAATTGTCATTATGGATTCATTCTCCCTTATTTTGTGGCTGCTGCCTCTTTTGTTAACAACGTGAAATAAATGAGTTGAAAAAAAAAAAAAAAAAACAAAGAGACGAAGCGCATACGACTGAGAAATAACAGTCATAATAATTGTCTATATTAAAGCATTTTATCCTTCGTTAGGGCACTTTGAGTGCACGAATTCGATTGTTCTACGGAGGTCGCAATCTCGTTGGATTGTGCCACAAATTATTAGCATTGGAATTCCCTGTTTCACTATTAGAAGTAGTTTTGAGTTGACAATCAGGAATATTATTTGACATTGTATTTTGCTGTGGTTGTTGTTGATTTCGCAATTGTTTTGTTGTTTGTTGTTGTGGTTGTACACTTGATTTTTTAGATTCCGTTGAATCGTGCGTGGGGATTGGCCGATGCGACTTCATGTGGGCACTTCGACTTTTCACTTTGTTGAAAATTCTGTGAGAAGAAGAAAAATAGAGTAAAGCAAATAATTATGGGTAATTATTATTGAATGTTGTCATTCGATTTGTTCTCATTTATTTAATTAATATTTTTAATATTAATTCAATGGCATTGCGAGTTGGGATGAATTGTTTAAACAGAATCATGCAACGAGACTGAATTTTTGGCATGCCGGATAATTATGCAATTTATCTTTTCATGCAAAATAAATTTTTTTCGTGTATTCTTTCGTGATTTGATTGCACTATGAAGTTTTTTGTGATGGGACAAAGATGGACAATTGGCGACGAAAGTTTATAATTGAGGCCAGTGGACAGGAATAATTGTGACAGAGTGAAATAAAATGAAATTATTTTATTATATCAGCAAATCAAAGAGAAATTATTATTTTCAATTATAAAAAAGAAAGAAAAAACAGAACTGTATTTAATTTTTAGATCATGTGTTCTCTATAAATCTATTCGAATGGTTGTTGCTTTCTAAATATAATTAAGTTTCTATTTTGCCTGCAAAAAAAAAATACTTTGTCAACTACTATCGCAATTTCTAAAGAAAGAAGAGAATTGTATCTAACATATAGGATTGCAGCAAATATCATTCTAGCTTCACTACATTCTGCATGATAATAATGGCAGATTAATCCATTATATCGTAATTTTTTTATTTTTCTGTCTTCTTCTTCAATGAGTTCAAAATTTTCGTCAGCGAAAATTATAAGAAATAAGAGGAATAACATTTCTTCAATTGAAGATAGAATCGACATCAATTCTATAATTTTTTCCCCCAATTATATTTGGCATTAGTAGAATTAATGATTGTATATCGTTCATTATATCTTTGTTTTTGTTTTATTTATACAACAATAAAATTCCATATTGTCTATTTCTCATTTTGAAGAGATCTACTGTTTCAATCAATATGCGCAATTAATGGAGAAATTTAGAATTAGAAATTAGATGAACTTACTTCCCGCAAATCTTGCAGGGGTAGTGAAGTTGGGTGGACACGGGTAGTTGTTGCTCAGAACTAATGTGAGTTTGTGAGTTGGTGTTGACTGTGGCGTGGCCAATATTGCCGATAACGCTGCCGGTATTGTTGCTTCCGGCCATCGTTACTGTTACACTTCCGCTAAAGCTCTGACAACACAAAGAAAACACAAAGCCAAAATAAACAACACAAACACAAAACTAAACAACGACTAAAACAAAACAAAAAAAAAAAAAAAAATTAACAGAAACAGAAATTTTCCTCTTCTGCACGACGATACAACAGAAATTCCGGTGACCATTCCAGAACATCCTCAGCAATTATTTTAATATCTTTGTAAGCGTAAAAAAAATTTGGGGAATACAGAGAAAGTGAAAGAGAGGTGGAGGTAGATAGAGAGACACACAGCGTAAACAACATGCGACATTTAAACGTTCACATGTACATTGGTGTGTGATTGTATTTGGGTGGAAAACACTTTATCAATTTATTCATCAGTTTTTTGTCTGTTCATTTTCTAAAAGTTATTTTTTTTTTCTGTTTTGGTAACTTACATCGGGGCAGTCGTAGGCAAACAGCCTTAGTTCCCCTTCGCTGGTGGTTAATGTTGCAGAAGACTCTCTCTCGTTGGTCTGCAACTATAATCACAATGATTCATATTTTTCCAAAGATTTGAGAATAATATGTGTTCAAGTAGTGAATTTATTCATTATATTCGTTATACATACGAGTGTACGGTGAAGTATTGATTTTTCCGCACTGAAATCCATTTCTGTAACTGATGCAATGGCATCCCTAAGTTCTTTTGTATCCTTCGAATCTCCTAAGTATTTATTCTCCCATTTAACTTGTCGTTTACCATGACGCGCTCTTACACGTTTATATTCATCTGGACACAATTTTTTCCATAAATAATAAAATTGTGTGCACTGTCTCGTTGTTTTAGTCGTTATATCACGGGCAATGCACGAAAAGTCTTTGTGATAATCGAGTAAACCTTGATGAAATGCACTCATTTCTTGGCTCGTCCAACGATCGGACTCGCGGCACTCGTAACTTAATAAAGGATGTTGTGCTGGCAGTGTCGGTGTTGGTCTCATCAGCTTCACCATCGCCTCCTGGAAATCATACAAATAAAGAACATTATTCTCATGATTTTATTCTCGACTTGTTGATTATATTGAACCGCAAGACCGCATCAGATAAAGAAGTGCTGTGAAAATATGACATGTTCTAGACTACAATTGCTGATACCCACAATTTTGGATTCCATTGTGAAAAACATTTTAAGATGATGAAGATAGATAGGAAAAGTTGTGTCGAGATATTTTTCAGATCCGAATAATGATGTTCTTCCATTTGACCTTTCTTTTTTCATGGTGATTGTAAAAATTTGGTAGATGCGCGCTTCAATATTTATCGAGGCCTCCAACAAACCTTAATCTGATTACACCACAGTTTTTTCAGGAACTATTGTGAAACTAATAATACACAAGATATGAATTTCCTCACAAATATCGATCTCTTCTTATACATTTTCATAGACTTTAAGACAAAAGTTCTTCTATTTTGTCGCCTCCTATGAATGGTGAATATTTCTCATCGTCACCATTATAATCGAGTTCCTCATGAACAATCATTCCCATTGCAGGTTTGATAATTCCAGTAGCCCCAGTTACTTTTTATATTCCCCCCGAGAAAATCAAACTTAAATTACAAAACGTACATGAATGTTCCCTCTGCACATGTGCAATAGGTGCAGTGCATATTCCTTGTTTCTACCACCACCAGGAACACCGGCACAACAAGCAAACTGCAGATATATTTCGACTGAAACCAGAAACAAATACAATCTTACGAAATTTCCAATGACAGATATGATTAATTAAATTGGTTTCAATTGGATTAAAGTTATGACATAATCTCCTAAAATCCACAGTAAAAACTTACGTTCACTATCGGTAAGGACATTATTTATTCCCGGATCCCAGAGAAGATGATCAGCTTCACGACCACCGCGACCTCTTTCAGTATCGCCACCAAAAGGTGGAATTGACGCTTGATACCTTGTGCCAATATTGATTCTTGGTGGAGGTCCATCATTGCCTTGGGAATCATCAGAGCTGAATTCACTGTCGCGAGCGTGTTGATGTAATCTAGCATAAAGACCAGGGCCTACGCGTGATGGATCTAAAATAGGCGGCGGGGTATAACTGCTGTCCCAATGTCGATCACACGCACGTCTTAATCTAGACGGATATGAATGTCCAATGCCATCAACTCTTGGTCTCTTTCGGTTCTGTTTCAATGGACTATTGACCGATACATTACCAGGGCTGAGAAAAATATCATCATCCAATAACTCCTCTTTGATTTGTTCAATTGGAATTGGTAAGCAATTATTGACAGTTTTATGCTTAAAAGAATTGATCGCGTTTTGATTCGATTGTATCAGATATTTGGCCGGATTCATTACTTGATGCACTGGGTTCGTTTGATATTGTTGTTGTTGAGGCTTTTGCTGAAGTTGGTGTTGCTGTTGTTGCAGCAATAGATGTTGCTGCTGTTGTTGCTGTTGCTGCTGCTGTTGCGGTGGGTGTTGGCTTTGCGGAACGTTTATCCCTTGATTATTTGTTGATAAACGAACTTCTTTTCTAAATGTCAGAGCCGGACTCATTGTGCTCGCTTGAACCAACATGTTAGCTTTTTGCAATCCAGCTGTTTGAATTAATTTGTATTCACCATTATTATCAACGACAATTCCCGCTAAACTGCCATTGCCTAATCCGAAATCCACTAGATTATGACTCGTGATTAGTTTATACGATTGAAACTCAAACTTTCGGCGTCCAACGCCAAAATCCTTCGGACTGGATGATAATAGTGGATCTTCAGAATTGGGCATCATTTGATTCTGTAATGCGTGGTGTGGCGACACAGGAAAACCTGATGCGGAGAATGTTACAGGCCCTGGTGAAGATACCGACGATGGTGGCAATGAAGATAGTGGCGATGGTGCAGGTGTCGCTGATAATGGACTCGCTAATGGTGAATTGGGGTTTGGCGAACCACCACCACCACCTACATACAGATCACCATCACCCTCATTCTCTTCAGGCAATACTGCATTCAATGCTTCCTCAACTGCGGCTGCAGACGAGAGCGTTGTCGTATAGAATGCAGCTGATAATGGTGAAGAAACAGGCCTGACAGTTTCTGGATCATCTTGAGGACTCAGTAGTGGCAAAGTACCTGATAAAAGGCCTTCCTGACTTGCTGGAGGAGTTGGGTAGGTGAAACTTGGACTGTCATGTCGAGTTAGAGGCGAGGGTAATGGCGATTGAGCAGGTAATGTGTGGGGGCTTTCCGTATATTGAGCACCATAGTTCGTAAATTCTGCCAGTGAGTCTGGTAAAGGTGAGTTGACTAACGCCTGTAAATCTGGGTTGACAGTGTGTTGACTCGAAAAACGATCTTCCAATGTTATGTCTTGTAACTGATCGGCGGATTGGTCTTGCAGGAGACTTGGTGTTTGGAATTGTATAGAATCAAGTTGACTTGCTTGAAGCAAAACAGAATCCGGTACAGCTGTCACCTGTTGAAATACCTCATCCTGCAAACTTGGGCTGAAGTAACCACCATCTTCTGAATAATTGGTCATTGCAAAGCCATCTGAAACAGTTTGCTGTTGCGCTTGAGTTTGGGTTTGAGATTGGGGTTGCTGCTGATTGGTTGACGTTTGGAGAGTAGGCTGGTAGGTCAACTGAACTCTTTGAGCGGTTTCAGGCGATCGCTTCACCGCCATTGTTGAAGTGCTCTATTTGTGGGGGAAAAAAAGGAAGATTATTTGAGACATCCAAAATTTATGTTTCAATTGTTGAGTAGCACTGGGATTATTCTTTGTGTTTTTATTTTCGATCCATACTTTTAGAATCATATCAGCGAGGGCTTGAGCTTGAAGTTGTGTCTTGGCCTCTTGCAGTTGTTTCTGTACTGTAGAGTGGCTTTTCACTTTCGACAAACTGATATCTCCAACCGTGACATTTGGTTGATGGAAATGCTCATTGTCAGACAAACGTCTTATTTTGTCTGATGTTGCCAATGGCGGTGGAGCAGGAACAGCAAAATTTGTTTTACTAATAACATGATTAGCACTATCAGTGGATTGATTTGTGAACACATTGGTACTCGTTCGTGATTGAGCTGTATTCGCCTCTGTTGCTGAAAGAAATTCAGATTATTCATATCTAATTGAAACTATGACAATTTTATTAGCCATTTATTAAGCTATTTGAGAAGTAACGATCGGTTTCAGAGCGCACGATTCGAAAAAGGGGTTTTTATCCAATTCTTACAATCTTTCTAGTACTACTCCGTCAAAAACTTGTTGGAATTATCAGTTAGCATTGACAGTAAACAGTGTTCGATGCGGATTTTAGTTTGTAATGAATAATTCTGCTAATGATGCCCAGGAAATTGAGCATTTCACTTTTTTCAATTCCTCTTTTGTATGTAGTTAATCTCCAACAATTTTCAAATCACATGCATTCACTGTCTTAAGCCGATTACGTGAGAACATCATCGATTGCTATTGTTGTAGGTTCTGGTGTGGAATATACCAGTGAGTCGATGAGTTTAAGCTGACGGATTGGGCTCAGGATTTTTACAAATTGGCAATTATTGAAACGTAGCAGTTCCAATTTGTGTATATTCACGGGCAAAAACTAAACGTTAATACTCTTTTACTTGATCACAACTTTGAGTATTCGGGTATATGATAATATGAATATGTGAAACGTGATCATGATTTAGAGATCACCAATAAAATATAACTCTGTTATTATTTTTATCTTGTGACATTTGAGAATGACATCCAAGTGTTAATTTTAAGTTAAGAAGGAGAGATTTTGAGGGTTTTTAGTCGTTAACTATGAAGAATAAGACAAAATAATTTGATCTATTTCTTTCTGAATCAAATTAAAAGTAAATGCAATCACCAACGTTTTTTTACAATTTACATTCGAGGCTATCAAATGAAGTTCAAGCAACACGAAACACCACTTGGGCACATGTTGTGAGAGTCAACACACAAAAGAGTGATAGTGGGAATGAATAAAAATTTCTGGTATAAGAAAAAATTGCACCTGTTGTACGTTTCTGGATGATTTTTTCTCCGATTAATGCGCGCACATTGACAGAGGCTGTTTGCAATGGTGGTCCAGGTGTTTCTTTCTTTTCACTTTTTTTATTTTCACCATCCTGTAAAAAAGATAACTTGCATAAGAGAGAGGCATTCATTGAGATTATATTTCGAAATTAAAAAATCAATTTATGCAGAAGATATTTTCAAAATTTATTCAACTGAAATAAATTTCATTAAATGCTGCACTCTCACATATTGTATTCATGGTGGATATTTCTCATCTGTTATCAAATGTTCTTTTTTCACAAGTCCTATATCTTATTTGTTCCTGATAAATCTTCTCATAAGTGTATCAAGAGCATAATTTCAATCTCTATAAATGAATTATGATTTGGCGTTGAAATACAGATTCATTATTCAATTAGAATCCTCAAAGAACCATAGAGAGATGAGTCGTAGCAGATTAGCAGCCATATCCGTTGATTAATACAGCTGAAAGTGAAATATTTGCAAGCGTGTTCCAACACGACTAATCACTGAGTGCACCTAATCGAGCCGCCATTCGATTATCTCATGATAAAATCTTCGTCGTGTGTTGAGGTTTCTGTCATTCCCTGTCTCTCATGCCTCTGTATATATACGATCCTATCGCGATACCTTTCAGATAAGGGTTGCACGGGCAGTGATGTTGCAAAGCATAGATTAAATAGTGATGGCTTACCCTAAAATGTATGATCATGAGAGGGAACGCTGAATCATATGATAGGAGTAGCAGACTACGGAGCATTTACGAGTCATCCTACAGGTATTCAAGCAACCACGTTGATAATGAGATGGGATTCCGAGAGCATGAGACACAATGAAGCTTCATGTGAATATGTATATCTGTTTAGATGTACATGTTGAGTACGGGCATTGTATACGCAGTTAGCTGCAGTAATTTCCCAACGTCCGAGTCCGATAGATCACGTACGGAAATTGAACTCTGTCTTTGACGCGGCCGTTTCGCTTGTATGCCTCATGAATATTGAACGAACGGTCGCTAATGCGCGGGATTGATTGCGAATCCCGGTGTGCCACTCGTCAAATCGATCCGGGCGAGTCATTTCAAGGAACTAATGTGTTGGTAGAACAGAATACATGATGTATTTATTTTTCATTGCAGTTATTATTGGCAATGAAGAAAGTGAGGAGGGAATTTTTTTGATGGATATTAGTTCGAAGAGAAAATATTCTGTGGTATCGTGCAAGTATGAAATCGAAAATTTGGTACAATCCTCCAGAGCTTCAATCTCCTAACAAAAGCCTAAGAAAAACATAAAACGTCACGTCCCAGATAAACTTGACCACTCCAACAACGTGTGTTTGAACAACATAGAAACGCAAAAAAAAATTTCCGATGTGAGTTTACATACAAATATAAGTTATCATATAACCTTTCTCACTCTTGTCGTGGTTCGGATGAAGAAAAAAAAAAAAATGAAAACGACCCCCGGACGTAACCATAGTCGGATTCAATCTGCATAATGGAGGAAGCTCGAGACAATGTTTGCTTGGGGGGCTTTCTTCACCATCCCTCTACCACCAATTCTCCCCTATTTCCGCCGAATCCCCTTCCCGTCTACTCATCTTCTATTGCTCTCTCTTCCCCGCTATTTCCATTCCCTCGCTCGCAACTTCCCTGCAACTTAGCAATCCCCCATCGCGGAGTGTACATACGTACCATGAGGATTGGTTTGAGCGGGCCAGAACGAAAGAACTTGTTAATGGGTTCATTTCGATTCGATCAACGCCTTATCTCTCCATCTTCAACAGTCTCTTCTGGCACCGAGCACCTATACGACTATTGTGTGTGTATATACTCCTACTTATATCTCTAATCTTCCTATTTCCAACGTTTTTCCTATGCAATCTATGCCATAGCTCGAATTCTTTTTCATCTCAGCCGTTAGTTTCAATCTCTTTGTGTTTGCCATTTATCTTATTCTTTCAGTTTTCTTTATTCAGTTTCACATTATTACCATCAAGATGATCATTGTCCTTACGTCAGAGCTGAACCATTTTAAAGTCCTGCACTAGACTTGCTCGGAAGGGGATGAAAGAAACTTTTCTGCTGAAAGATTTTTTAGTAGTTTCTTCCAATGAACGTCCATTTCCTTCACCTCACGGTATTCGAGTATCCCTTTTTTTCACTGCTGAGAATGCAACCTTCGTTAAGACATTTTTAATCAGCACCCTCTATTCGACGCTTGCTTGAGAATCGCTGATCTCTTTTATTGGTGTTCATGATTTTTTCCCACCCACTTCTTTTCCTCCACTTCTATTTTCCATTCTGAGACTGGTAACTTTTGTTTCCTTTTTCTTTTTTCTTTAATATTGAAAACGTTTCAAACTCTCTTCGTTCTTATTATCGCGCTGGTTCGACATTATGTAGGAGACTACCATGAACGCGAGATTTTCTTGTGATTCTCTACCTTGTTTCTTCCGTTTCGCTTCACGTGAATCCACTCACTGAGAAGGGATGTATATAGAACACGGTGAAAGGGAATTAGTAAGGGGGTGGGTATGAGAGATATTTCTGAGCACTGACGCCATGCGCTGCAGTTATTCGAAATTAAATCTGATATCAGCACATAAAATTGAAGTGTATATACGTAATATTTGAAGGGTAATAAAATGCTTGGTAATTCAATTCAGTAATTATTTTCCTCGCTATATTTTTCCCTTCATCCACTTATTCATTTAATTCGTTCATGCTTGGGGATGTTTTAGATATGCATTCAATTACCTTTTTGAAGTAGCCACCGTGCAGTCTCATGTGACCATTGAGTGCGGGTATATTTTTGAATTGTCGTCGACAAAGACTGCATTCAACCAATTTGGATTCACTTTGCGATTTATTCGTTGTTGAATTTGTATTGGGCGATGAAGAATTTGTTGATAAAGGACTTGCTTTACCGGCATTACTACAAGCTGATGAATTAACTTGTTGCGACGACTGTTGCCCATGTTGTGATACTTGTGTTGGTTGCTGCTGCTGTTGCTGCTGCTGTTGCTGCTGTGGTTGCGATTGCTGTTGTTGTTGCTGCTGCTGTTGCTGAGTTTGTTGTTGTTGTTGTGATTGTTGCTGTTGTTGTTGTTGCTGCTGTTGCTGTTGAAGCTGCGCTTGATGTTGCTGCTGCTGAAATACATAAACATAAATTCATTTCATTAATCATAACATTACAAAAGTGTTAGATTTCACAATATAATGTGTAATATAAGTTGTGAAAGAACAAACAACAACATATTTACATTGCTTTGTAAATATGAAATAATAAAATGATTTTTTCAGAAATATTCTTTCATGTGTTATTTTTTTTTCACAAGATTTTTTCCATGTTCGCCAATTACTACAATTCATCAATATTCTTGTATAACTCTGGATAAATGTAGCTAGTCATATTCAACAAACTACTTTGTCCGTAAAACCTGTAACTCAAGAAGCTAAAATTATACTAACAGTTCTATTGCAAGTGTACACGATAAATTATTCACGTAATTCCAAGACATTTCCAGTTTCCACAACTACTCCACGTTGTGAAACTTTATTCTGTCAAAGAGAACTTAGATACGTCTGTTTCTTCCCTATATCTTCACACAAAACCTTCCTCTCATTATCCTTCATGCATATATATATATAATTTCGTCATGTCATTCATATTGTTCTTGGGATTCAACTAAATTATTTTCTCCCTCTTCACTCCTATTTCACTCTCACCTCCTAATACTTTTATACAACCCTTCTCCTCTTCACTTCTACCGTCATCCTTCTATCGTCTTATTCATCATCCTTAATCGAAATTGAAGAGAACACGACACGAACGGGTGATAATAATATGGCAATGCATGGAACGACGAGAATTTTGTCGTCATCCTTTGACGCCTCCATAGCCAACTTTAGGAAATACATCCCTCTATATGTCTATGTATTCTTGTTCTTATTCTTGTACATGTAGTCGTGGCATTGTTCGCTTTAGGAATGCAGCAACTTCATTCCTGAGAGAAATTGCTAGCTATAGATTCCGGATTTGTACCTTTCATTGGATAATTCGTCGTGCTTGATGTAATTTCTGAAGTACAATAGAACAGTCGATGCAGTGAGACGATATAAATTCCATGACTTTTTCCATTTGAAAAAATTTATATAGAGGGAAGGATTTTTTGAATAGCAACTGATGCATTCATCAGACATTTTTGAAAATAATAATTGATAAATGGTGGCATTTTCTCAATATCAACAAGTATATAAGTATCCATCAATATATTCCCTTAATTAGTCTCATTATATAATTTAGTATTAAAAAGTGCAGATTTTTAAATACTCATTAAACGTCGTTGGAGAACGAAATTCTTTCTGTGTCATTCAATGTCCACTGTAAGATTTGTTCCAAAAATGTACACAAAAACAGCAGTAGCACCTATAAAACTGTATGAAATTTTACAGTGTTATGGTAGAAAAAATTATTGCGTTATGTTTCAAATTTTCTTCTGACAGTAATAGAAATTATAGTAATATTCAGATTAGAATTACCGGAGTGTTGTGATACCTAAAGTTTGTATTTGAGCACTGTAATTTCTGACAGGAGATTCTTCATATCTCGTTTGCAATATTAATTATTCAAAAACACTTTCAAATGGAGATTAATTTCTAAATTGGAGCCAAAAATCGCCATTTCTTAATCATTTTTATTTTTAAATCCATATGATGTGAAAATAATTTTTATAATCCTTCAAACAAACGTACAATTCATACAATCACTATCAATCCGAACCCAAAAATAATTTTTAATATTCATCAATCAAACACCCATAAAAAAAAGATTGAACTGTAATTGTACTAACCATTAACTAAATATTAACAAAATTCATTCAATATTTAATGAACTATTCTCCTACTGTTTCATACTTCTTTATGTATATTGGGAAACAGAGAACTGTCTCTAAGGATAACTCGACGACAGGATAATAAACAATTGTTGTGGTATAAGGCTGTGGGAAATTTTCTCATCTGTCTGAGAGTAATCGAGTTGGTTTCATGTCTGTGGGGCAAAGTTCTGGTCGATCCAATGGGGAAATCCACCTGGAGATATTCCCCGTGTCCGAAATGGATAGCACACCGCTTTTGGTGAACAAGAAACTCGACTTATTCTCGTTCTACTATTCTACCCCTCTTATACGTCATCACTCGCTCACGCTTATTCTTGCCAGTAACACTGTTCAAAGTTATCTGTTTATATACATGCACACATACATATATAGATACATTCATGAATACATGTATGTATATATATTTAGGTATGTATTGGGTCGAAGCTGCTGAGGGACTTACGTCCTTTAACCAACTGCCAACCGGTCTGGTTGTTATATCATTCTCGCTCACCATCTCTCAGTGGAATTGTCGACGCTAAAATTACCGTTCCGCTTTAGTTAAACAAATTAGAGCAGAAATGTTGGACCACCATAGTTTCAGAGTTCAGTACAGTTTGTCAATTTTTTTGCTGTTCAACATTTTAATGAGTAGACAGATCTGATGAGTGGAATGAAAATTAGGTTGAATTATATTGCGTAGATTTCTCACGTGGCAAAATTTTGAGACTCTGAGTGCCATCAATCTATTAAATATATTTATTTCGATTTCGCCAACTAATTTCAGACTTATATTTCATGTTTTGTCATGGTAGAAATGTTTTTTAATGATTTTTCATTACAATCTTATTGAATTTTAATTCCAAAGTTATAAAATATAGTCGAAGTGACTCTTCCTTTTTTTCCCTTAAGCATATGGTAAAAAAATTGTATTTGGATTCAATTTTTGCAGTAAATATGATACTTGAAAATGTCGATGAAACAATTTTGACAATTGTGAATAATAGAATAGATTATTAATAAACATCGCCTGGGGAAAGCAGTGAAAATCAAATTGCTGTTCTTTGTTTTCTGATTCTTCTCAGTGACTTGTGCAAGTCGAGAACAAGACCGTACGTATATTCTCATCAGCATGTGCATGCATGTTAGCGGTAGGGATAAGTTATTGCTCGACTGTGGCACGGCCGCAGGTGCAGCAAATCGTCCTCGGTGTTCGCTCTGCTCACAAATGTACGCCCATTGTTTTACGAGTGAAATCCCTGTGGCAGGGACCAGAAAGAATGAGAGCAGAAATAGGATCCTAGAACAATCGTCACAACTTTATTTATATCCCTGGCTCTCAATCAGGGTTTTCTACACGTACAGGTAGCGATGCTGCAGTTTTCATAGTCAAAACTATTCTTTTTTTTCAGTTTAGATTCACAATGTGCAGCGATATAAGGAAAATTCTACATTCGATATTGAATGATTAAATAATTTGCATAGTTTTTTCGGTGGATAAATACATTTGCTGAAAATAATTACCATCAACATTATTTCTTGTTGTTCCTGTCAAGAATGAAATTATAATCGAACTTTGTCAACTGATATTTCTTTTACTTATCAGAAAATTTTGTAACTATGAGATAATTCATTTGGGTAAAACGGTAAAATTGCTAATTAAACGAATAGGATTATCAACTATTAAATAAACAACTATCTTATTCAATGAATAGGACTTGTTTTTATAAAATTTGAGTATTTTTCAGATTCAGTATGAAAAATGGAGAAATGCGAGAAAATGATTTTTTATTTCCTTCAATGAAATTATCATAAAATCTAATTACGGAAAACCATCGATCTAATAGTGAATGAAAAACATTTCATATTCTATCAACAGTATTTGATGACAATAAAATGATCTTCATAAAATGCAACAAGACAAAGCAATTTTCCATTTTGTATTTTATGCTTCTCGTGGTGTGTGACGTTGCACACATTAATGACACTGTTACAATCCTATGACGCTTCTTCATACTACCCGAGGGGATGGAAGGTGATATGAGTGATGAGGGTGCGGGTGAAGAGAAAAAGGGTCGGTAACTCTGTCATAAAACGTCCCGAAAAGAGCTTGAAACATGCTCGGGGTAGTCCGGAACACGAACAGTACAACGAGCTATTCGCTTACTGTTCTATGCTTCCTCTCTCTCTTGCTCTTTCACTCATTCTTATCTCCCCTCGCAACCAATTCTCCATCTTTTTTTTTCACTCTCTTTTTCACTCCACACCTCATACCCCGCATTTCATGCGTCCGAGTGAGATGGGGCATTGTGAGAGTGAGGGTTTGAAAGGATGGAGGTATGCCCGTAATTACGTTTTGGCGCTCGCCACCCCCAACGGTTTTCCTTTGTTACATTAGCCAGTCGCGCGCATTCGTTACACGTATATACATATATATATATATGCATTTTGAAACTCGCGAACCGGAGAATGTATATGGCTGTTGTTGAATGTATAGTTATAGGTCGTAAATGGATGTAGGTAGGTAGTTCATTCTTTAGTTTTGGGAAAGAGCGACGAAATTATTTTTGGTCTCTTACTCTTTTTTTATTTCTATCATCCCTCCTCCTTCTTTTTTGTGTTTGTACATTTTATTTTTCTGTTTCGTCACCGCATACGTCGTGCAGTGAAATGGAAACGGAAAAATGCACGAGTCATTGAGTAAAATGAGACCGGCGAGATATTGCGCGAAATTTACATCTATCATTCTGGTCAACTTTTAGAAATTTTATGAGTGGTTAAGCTCGTTTTTTTTTCATTGTTAGTTTGCAAATGGCAATATTGATGTTGAGATTATGGAGATTGGATCGGATGAAGGGTGATGAAATTGGTATTGCTCTGGATTAAATTACTGCCAGTCAGATTCAATTAATTCTTCGAGTTTTTTTATTCTCTGTTGTCATTTCTGATTATGACATGAATTTCAGGGTGAAATATAATTTTCTAGAACTGGTCACTTTACTTCAGTGTAAAAATTTTCTTCCAAAGATTGCAATAAATTAACAAAAAATTATTTACAGTCAGTACAACAAAATATCTGTTGGATTCCGTAGAGATCACTATGAAAAACTCAAAAAGATTTTGTTTTTTTCATTGCTAGTGAGAGCTGGACACTTTTTATTCATACACGAGTGAACTCGCGGATGTGTAAAATTGCATATGTCAATATTTGAACCAGTTCAGTCATGCCACGTGAGAAAATCTCGGTCTGCCCACGATCGTGTATCGGTTAATTGGTATGTGAGTTAAGCTATGAGATGGAAACAGAATAGGATAATTCTCTTGTCTTCCCTTTTCTCCATTACATTTGCATGAATCGTAAACCTCAAACGTAGTAATTGCGAATAATTGCATTGCCTTCGAGTCATTCACTCGACTTGCCTGTCTTCAATAACTAAATGGCTTTGATACACGAATTGAGGACGCGCAGAATTAGAAATGCTTCGTGTTATGTTCAGAGCTTTCACCACGTCACTATAATTATTGTCTCAGTGTGTCTTGGCGTAGGGTTTTCGTGAATTGCATGTGATATGAGCTTTATAATTGTTTTTTTTTGTTTTCTATTATGAATGCATCAATGAGAATTGTTTATAATAACAACTACTATGGGTTACGTCCGTATAATATTATTTGATATTATCTGGGTGTTCTCTAGACACTAAACATAGACCAGTTCCTTTGTGTTTCGGTACATGACTAACCTGAGACAATGAACTAATGGTATTAATCCGAATTCCTTTGCTATTGTGATATAATTCTTCATTCCAAATCGATTCGTCTATTCTCCAGTAATTAATCAAATATAATCTGACACTGACAGACAATAACGATTGTATTACCCAATTGATTGGAAGGATATCAGGATTGTTGTTGAAAATTTGTGACTTTTGATATCTTAGATGAATTGAAAATGAAAAAGAAGAAAATGTCTGTGGAAATTGTAAACTTTGTTTTCTTCAAAGGTTTCTCCTAATTTGTGTCAACAGTAATGAGTTTCATTAATTCAAACAATATTGAGTTGCATTAACTGTCACTAAATCTTGTTAGGCTAAAATCGAAATTCTGTCTAACTAATTATTCAAATTGAAAATTATTACGTTTTAAGTTTTTGAATTTTTCCTTAGAGCAATTACGATGTGGAAAATTTTTTCTCACGACCAAACTGGTTAAACAGAAATAAGTTTACAAATTAAAAATAAATATCGTATTTTATATCAATTATTGATATACACTCGATCAAACTCCTGAAGATTATTTTAGTTTTGCCAATTTATCTAGACATTCTGATCAAATATTGTATATGTTAATTGATGTTCGTACAAGTCAGAAGTGAATCTTCGATGAAGCGAAAATTGCCTTTTGCGTTTAATTACTAGAGCAAGACGCGATGGAACTTTGATGGAAAATCCGTTGCGGTTAGTGCAAGATCAAGAGGAAAAGAGAATACTCGGTATCGAGGTCGTTCGTGTACATGTGATGAACTACCGCAGAAGATTATGTTGAAATTTATTACAGACTCGGAAATTAACGTCAATATATTATGACACAACTAATTATTAAGTTCGATACTGAATGTAGTAAAGTGAATTAGCTCAACCAGAATTATTTTATTTGATGTTCGATTTATTTTCGTTGATAATTATTAGTTAATAAGATTTCTATTAATGACGCACTGGAAAACTTGTGATGATTATTTTTCTGTCGTGCGCAGAAAGGGGAGGAATACGTAATCAAAGAACGGAAGACGTCAATAATATTTTTATATACATCACAAATATACTGTATGTGACGTATAAAAAAATAGTAAAGAAAAACATTGCTCTTGGTTGAAGTATATTATACCGTATAGCAACAAACGTCCAATCCCTTCATTTCCTCACAATGTGTACATTGGATCAACAACATATCTCGTATTCTTCAAATATTCTTTTTTCATTATTTCGTTTCTTGTTTCATCGTTGATATAGAGTGTATATGGAAAAAGATAGTGGAAGATGAGCAAAAGGGTGAGAGAGAAGTGATCCTCAAGGAGAATATCAAGACCGGATGTTTTCTCAGTTTGCCAACATGGCAGTGTAAACTTTGCAACGTTTCACCCTCACAGTAAAAAAAACTTTGAGCAATTGAGAAAAAAGACGAATGTAAATAAAATGAGAGAAGAGAGAAAAAACAATTCTCATCTTTGCTTTTCGCAATTTCGTTGAATTTTCTTTTTATTTTATATTCTGTTTGTGTTTGTGTATAATGTACATGTATGTGTAAATGTAAATATACTTGAACTATTGAAATATACTGTTGGATGGAGAATATATGTCGTTTAGATTTTCTTTTTTTTTTGTTGTTTCTTCCAAGCGCAGCAGTTGAACGTCTACGAGCGGCATTAAATGCCTTTGAGGATCTGTTCAGGCGTGTGACAGAAAGTATGGGAGAAAGCATAAAAGCACAAAACGTATAATGTGCGGCATTATCCACAGATGGTGCTGAGTTGGCTGTGCCAACATTCGTCTTGAATTCATTGTTGTTGTTATTATTATTGTATATCGATTGTTTCCTTTTTTTCAATTTATATATGAGAATAATTTTTATCATTTCATCCACATGAAGAATACAGTGGAAATGAAAAGCTCGCGGTTCTGTAAATGAAATTTATGTTCGAGAGTAAGAAATACTCATAGGGCAGTTGATTAGCACTGAGATGAGCTTGGAATGCGATATTTACTGAACTGCACAATCAATAATTATAAAGGGCACAGAAGATTTTAATATGCCCTATTTTTTTTTAGATTTCTGTGCAATTGCAATTAAAAATGTGAATGACGGTCGTGCAAATGAATATTCGCAAATCTGTTGCTTAAAAAGTGATCAATACTGTTTGGCAAGAATTTGGTTATTAGTTGATAATTAAAAAAACTTATTTGATATAGGCATTTCAACGAGCAAAAAATATCGAACTTCATCATTAACAACCAATCAAAATCTTTTTTCAAGAGTTCATTAAAATGAAATGTGAACATTTTTCATTCCTGTCTTCTCAAATATTAAAATATGTGAAAGCGAAAAAAAAATAGTATAGAATCTCAACACTATTCTGCCAATTTTCCTGGATTAACTACCGTTGAAATTGCGTCGGCGTCGTCATTGTCGTCGTCGGGTTTATTCGTTGACGGACGTTTAGGGCTCTCGAGGGACAACAATGTAACGACGCCAAATCTCGTGCGGCTTGTTGCGATAAACGTATCACGTCGTGCCGGTGGATAACTGAATGGCAACGAGTGACGAACGACCATCGGAAACTACTCTATATGTCTATATGTATATGTGTATGTTCATATCGATCAATAATTAATAGTCATGCCTACACATTTCCAATAGACTTGTATTAATGCGGGCGACATTAAATATGGCAACATCGGAATCATCAATAATTGATTGGGAGTCTGCTGTGAATCCTCAGAGGAATGCTGTCAGGTTTTTTTGTTTTGTTTTTTTCTGTTGATGAATGTAGCAGGACTTAATGAACATTGTGATTGAGAACGCATGTAGTGTACATCGAAACCAAAATATAATCAATATCAAACCAATGATGATTTAAATCAGAGATCGCAAAACACCGTTTGCGTATATTTAATTAATTAATGAATATACATGTATCATTATTCTTTTTGTTTACTAAAAGTCAATAGACATCACTGACATGTAATTAGGGGTCGTTGTGAACTTTGAAAATTTGATAATCCACTAATTATTGTTAATATATTTCTATCAGATAACAAGATATTGATTTATGTTGTCTGCACTAATGCAAAGAATTCCCAACGGTCGCTTTCATGTACTCACAACAAACCTTATTTTCCAGTGTAGTTACATTAAAATATCCATCAATTTATCCATATCAAAGAGAAAAGAAATTGCGTAAGTCTAGCACAGTATTGAGTTTTTCTCAATACTTTTAGAATATAAAATAAATGAAATAAATTCGCTAAGAAAATTCTTCATAATGTTTCCGTCAAATTAATTCTTATCTCATTATTAAAAATATGGCATCATGAATTTTGCATACAATTTTACATAACAGTGAAGTGATAGTATCGTTGAAAAAATGTGAGGGCATGAGAAATTGGAGACTATGCTAGAGTTTGAAATGGTTTACATCCTACTCGAATGTGAAAAGAGGGAAAATATAAAAGGGAAAGGCAACGACGATGGTAGCTCAGCCGACACATAAATTTTGCGAGCACATGGTGCCCTGGACTTATGAACAATAACCCGGCATGGTCCCTGCCCGTTAGGCGGCCGACTACTCAGTAATTACAGCGTCCCATAAACATGCCGTGCACGGCTCAATCTCGTCGAACAGCAGCCGAGTTCAAGGGTTGGACGAATGAGGGAAAGAGGAAGTTACATAAGCCGCTTTCGGCGGATGGCTAAAGGTTGCGAGGAAAATAGTGCGCATTAGGAGTGAGTGGGGGATCAGCAATGAAAGCATTCAACGCCCTCTAACGACTGCGTGGGTGAACTTCACAGTCGTTATTCACTGAGTAATTGGTAGAGATGTAAGTCGTTGTATAAGCGTATTTCGGACATTCATGTTTATACGCGAGATTTTTTCTCTTGTTTATTTTCATTGTATTCATTTATTTGTTGACGAATTTGAGGGATTTTTCATGGTATTTCGAATGATTTGATACTGTGTTGATTTTATGTCAAATTCATTTGGTCGCTGTCATTAAATATTTATCCGGCTCCACAAAACTTCATCAGTTAAATAATTCAGTAACAGCTGAAAATATTCATCAAGCACAGATAACAACAGAATTGTTCGCTATAACTTTTACTGGTCTTCATTTCATCCAAATTAATTTTTATTTTTTTTCGAATAAATTATAGCACTAATGCTCCAGAATAAATTGAATAGACTTTTTTTTCAAATGCAGATGAACGCCAGTAAATGCAACGAAAAATTCCTTCCACCACACAAACAAAATCATTGTTATAATGAATTTCTATGAACAAAAGAAATAAACTGAAATTCACATTTTAAAATTGAACATAATTTATCTGGCGACATTTGAACAAACGTAATATGACAATATTCTCACAAAACTTCGAACTATCTACGTTTTTTGTTCAACAGAGATGGTGTTTTGCGCTGGTGTTATTCCGAGTTTTATGTTGAATCATAAAGTTGATGACGTGCCTAATTATCCAGGACAATGGTAGTGCACGTGTGCAACAGTGCGAGCGCCACTTTCAGACGTGATCACAGTCCGGACCTCCGGCCGTTACTCGTAGTTTCCGCAAACCACTTTCGCTCACTCTACCTCATGCTGTCGCTATGAATTCTCGATAAGCTTGCTCATAGCTTCATGCATGCATGAATGTCTACTTCTCTCAGTTGGTCGCGTTTTCGTGCCCGTTATAATTAGATCTAGCACGAATAGCGATAACTAGTTTTTCTTCAAATATATCTACTGCAATATTGAATTCATTTTCATTGACTAGCTTCCAGTTTGTAGTTTTGAAATCCTCTACGCAGAAAAAAATAAAATTTGATACATAGAAAACGATCCCTAAGACTCTTTGAGAAACAAAATCCTTCATCAAACTGTTCAATTAGTCCTTTGATATTGAGATATTCAATATATTTTTATTTCAAATTCCAACATTATCATTTCCGTTACATTTAATTCATTCACAAATCATGTTCATTTCGAGCCTTGACATGTATAATTGAAGAACAAAAAAATTTATGAAAAAATAATTGATAGAACATGAAATTCCCTTGTAATAAGTATCAAACACGAAATTGATTACGAAAAATTGAAAAAAACACCAATTATTTTTGCTTTCATGTTCATCAAAATCTTATGCAATTTCTATCAACGGTGAATGTGGCACTGTTTACATTTTGTAGTTGCCATCTCTTTAAGGTTGTCTTCGTCAAACTGCTTTTCCTTTGATGTCAGCTTGCAAAACTTCATGAGGTGGTGAAAGTTTGTAATATGATATATTTCAGGTATGAAAGGAACAGAAGAAAAAAGCGGAAAACAAATTCCTTAGCGATGATAATTTACCAAGAAAATACATCACGGTTTTGATCTGAGATATATGTCATCATCAGAGTTCTATTTCATCATTGTCGCAATTGGTATGACCTTCTGGATAAATATTATACCCAAATCACTTCATCAAATATTTGTCAACTGTGAAGATTATAAATTGACTAAGAATAAAAACGATTGCAATAATTCCACCAAATTCCAACAATTCATCTGATCTACCAAGCTTGAATCAACATCAACTACCCAAATGCCGTAGATAATATAATGACGTTCACATTACTATCCTTTCATTACACATAAGTATAATTATCCCACTTGTCCTCCACAATTAGATAAGATTTCCCTGATTACACATTGAAATTTCACGTGTCGCCAACGGCATTTTGTGATGGGGGCTATCACGTACAAAGTATGAGAACGTTAGTTGTTACAAAACTTTACCGATAAAATTTTCAAATGAATTGTCATTCGCTTGTCCTGATACTAAAATGTCCATTCCTTGAACCCAGAAACAAGAAACAATTCCAAAACTAATTGAACATCATTACCTGCAATGAAAAACGATAGAGATAGTCTTGCTGATGTTGCTGATGATGACGAGCTTGTGGTTGATGATGTTGCTCATAATTTGGTTGCTGTTGCTGTTGTTGATGATGATTATGATGATGATGATAATAAACATAATTTGGAATGTTTGAATAATTTTGATTTTGTTGCTGATGTAATGTTAATTGCTGTTGATGTTGCTGATGATAATGATTATTGTACCATCCCTGATTGTAGTCATCCATCACAATTAATCACTATCGATAAAATTCCATATGATTCACTCATCAGTTTTATACGATCGAACATGTCAATAATTGTTTTTCAAATGATGAATATTTGCTGTGGCACATTCATCACAGACAGAGCTGCTTTATTTTCTATCATCAGTCTCGTTCAATCGTAATGAAATGCCATCAGGATGAATTGCGTCGCTAGTTAAAAAGGAAACTCTATTTCCACCTCATTTGCAGTCGATCAGGTTGATTTTGAGGAAATACCGTGAAATTAATGAACGAAAGAGAATTATAAATGAATGAAAATAAAATTTGTATTGACGATGAAGCGAAGAGAAAGAGAAATGGTAGAAAACAGAAGCAAATGAGATCGTTTATCGGTTAACCATAATTGCAAATTGGTTTTTTTCTTTTTTTGATGAAACATAGGAAAGGTGAATTGGTGCAAAATGAAAATGGTTGGGGAAAAAGCGTTGAATTATTTTCCTTTTTACCGACGTCTATTGCAAGTTGAAACTGTGTGGAATTGATATGAATATGAGTTTTTTCCTCGATAGAGACGTAACTGTACGCGACAATTTGATGTCATAGTATTTTTTGTTGATAGAGGAAGAAGAGAAAAGTGGCGGAGTATGCAAATGGTGACTGTTGATAGATCACAAATCTTCGAAATAATCAGCGATGATTTGTTGGACGCGTCCAATTTTCATTTCGTTTCAATCTTCTGTATGTTTTTGTTCCTTTTTTATCAATAATTGCACACATACACACGCGCACACACAATGAAATACTTCAGAAGTTATATATGAAACTAATCGCACATTAATGGCCGTGTTTCGACGATGAATTATCGTATTGCACTGGATGAAGATCGTGAGACGACTAAGAAATTTTTATTTTCAATGTCATATTGTAAGGTTGATCTTATGGGGGGTCCAAAATGGAATCACATTCCCCCCACCAGTCAGTTTCTGAGGTTTATCCAAATGGGCTGGTGTGGAAATTGAAGGACTTTGTGAATCGTTGGTAAGACACGGTGATGACGCTGGAGATGATGATGGACCGGTTGAGATATTCGCTCCTCACTAGGGGGTCGCGGGAAAGGTGGACTGAATAAGGAAGGGCAAACCATGTGAATTTCATTTGGTTAGTCACTTCCTGAATACCCCCTATGAAATACCGGTCTTTTAAAAATCCTGTTTCTCGTAAGATATAATAATGTTTATGTGGAACAGAATTGAATTTTGAGGTACCTTTCAATGTTCCGTACATTTCCAAGAAAATATTTTTTTTAATTCGAGAAAGTAATTCTTCGGACAAAAATTCAATTCCGACATTTTTTCGATCCTCTTTCTCACAGGGGCTGCAATTTCTCAGTATCAAAATGTGTCTGTTATTCTTGATTGAACAGGTGGGGAAGGCGTTAAAATTGGCAGTTGCTTTGCAGTATGATAATTTCGCAAAAATACGTACAATTTCATCGAGCAATTAATCAGTTTCACTTTTCAATTCAATGTTTTCCTAATTCTTGGTTTAGGTTTTACAGTTTACAAATATGAAACAATATTCTCAAAATTTGAAGATTAAATTCAGTTTGATATTAATTCAGTCTATGTATAATTTAAGCTCACTAAATTCGTAAGTCAACTTAAATAATAGAACTTCAAGTTTAGATACAAAATCGACAACGCCGAACTACTTAGCAATGTAATGCGAAATTTACTGAGTCATAAAGTTTACTCATAATTATTACATTCTAAACAGTAGAACAAGTGTTTCCCCAACTTCTGCTATTCGACAAGTTTTTTCAATAAACAATAACATCATGATTAAAGCCTCATAATATTAATCAACAATATAAAATCCAAAAATATGGAAACAGTGAACTAGACAGTTTCTAACCTATTGGAAAAAGAAAAAAATAACACAAGAAAATTACAATTGAAAACAATGCACAATATTTCATTCCTTCAAATCTTCATCGAAAATATGTTGAACACATTCTAAGAGAGGTGACTTCTGGGAAAAAATTAGAACTAAAATTGAATTTTCACAAACTTTCGGCAAAATATTTTTCGCTCAAAAGAAAAACAAACTGGTACTTTGACCTCTTGCTTTTGCGTCCATATGAAAGTAACCCCATTAGATATAAAACCCAAATTATATATATATTTATCAAAAGCCAACCACACGTCACCTAACTTTGTAGCTTCGTGTCATATTTCGCGCTGGTTGCTTTTTCCACAAGCTAATTGAATTTCCCAAGCTCTGGGCCTTCACTCACTCACTCGCCAACCTCACATTTCCCCTACCCTGCATGTCTACCTCTCATATCCACCTCTATCCTTTCTACATGCAGTACATGAGTGTTCGTGGTGAATAGGCAGTATGCGTCGCGGTGACATAGTATGATGAAACCGCATAGGAAAAGCTCGCCCTAGCGATGATCCGATTGTGCCTCTCTATTTTACGATGAAACCCACTTGCTCCTGTTACTCCTACCACGTGTTCTCATTCATTACTCTCCCCAATATCCCTTATCGAAACACATTGACAGGAAAATTTTGCTGACATCACAAAATTTTTTTTTTTTTAAGATTTTTCCATAATTTTTTAGGCCTTTTCTCATTTCATCAATTGTTCAACTTTCAAATTCTCTGTTGGGCCGAATGAATTTTTTCCGCTCAAGTTGATATGTTTTGGATTGTCAATTCATGATTTTACTATTGACATCATCGATGAGACTATGTAACTGCCACAAAATGATAAGTTGGTGTAATTTATGATGACAATGTTTCATAACTGATAATACATTCCAGTTAGATCGAATAAATCTCTCTCTGAATGTGAAAAGAGTGGTACGGAAAATATTTTTGTGGTTTTTTTCAATTCTGATTATTTTATAAATGGTCATAGCAACACATTATGAATGAGAATAACTATTTGTTAAAGTTTAAATTTTGTGCAAAATAATATGTGAGACGCTTTTAGCCTTGTATAAAACTTTTGATGCTTTTATTTCATAATGTTAAAGTCCATGTGGTATCGCGGGTGACTCGGGAATGGTGAGGTTAATTTGATTGACGAGTAACGTGGTTATCCTGCATCATATTATCTAGTTCTCAACATAGCGGTTTTCTCCTTCATTTATTGTTTTTATCAGGTCATATTTTGTATTGCATTTTCAACAGAAGTTATATGATGATGCTTGCATTTTATCATTCCTACTTGTATTATCAAAAATAATCTGATTATGTAATTGACGAAAGGAATATTATTTTCCGTTGAATACATAACGACTCTTGGAATGAAAATCCTGGAATGATATGCAATCGATTTCGCATTTATTGCAGAAAAATCATCTCAATTAAGCCCTAAACACGAGAAATTGAATCGAATATATATGAGAATAGAATAATCATATTATTTTTTTATACCTTTGTCCAACATTATGTTCTTGTAGACAACTTTTAGCAGTAGCAACACACCAAGATAAATATTTATTTTGTTATTAAATTCAAATTCCCAAATTTTTCATTCATCTATAATCACTCAATCAATATCTCTGATAAAAAAAGAATAACAAATATACCACAAATTGTTAATTCAGCCCTAAAATCTATTGTGTCATTCTCAAACTCTTACAACCCTTCAATTATTTGAACAAAATTCTTTTATCAATGTAATGAACACGAAATAGTTAAAAGAGAAAAAGGGAATATAAAATTAAGAAAGAACGATACTATCGTTCGACGATTAGACAGTGAAATTGCCAGATAAATAAATTCTCTGTGTAAACATAAAATAAAAAGTCAATGAATGGCTTGTGTAATATTTCAGTGTACAAATGTATTGTAGGTGGAGCCACTAGACAGGCGCTAGTAGCATCGTACAGTATAGAATACTCTTGAAAGTCAATACCAGTATCCAATTGCATGCAACTACAGGAGTATAAGTGAAAGCATAGTGAGGGGATGAAATACAGCAAGCGAGAAGGATTGAGACGGCTCTTGTTGTTCAAAGTACAACAGGATACGTAGGAACAAACTAATTGGCAGGTGCACTCGAGAAATGCGAACAAAAGAGGATGAGTTAGATAGTACAAAAGTGGTAGGAGTGGAGCGAGAAAGAGAATTTCGACGGGTGAAATTGTGTGCAATTACACTTGAAAACTGCGAGTAAAAGAGCGAGAGTCAAAATGCGAGAGCAAATGCTCGATAATTCTTGAGATGCGCACTCAAGAGATAGAGAGGAAAATAGAGAAAGAAAATTAGGTGGAGTGGGTGAGGATGAAAAGAAAAGGTGAAACAGAGGACATCTGTTTTCTCGCATTCCCACTTGTTACGTCAATCAATCGGTTTTATTTTCGGTAAATTCTTAACTATGATGAATTGATGTGATGTAAAAACACGAGTTGGATGGAGGAGAGAAGAGGAAACACAGTTTTTTACTTGTGTTAATTACCATTCATTATAGTTTTTATTTACTTGTTACTCTCGATTGTTTAATGATGGGGATGAAATTGGATTACATGGTGAATTCGATCAATCACTGAAGTTTATCTGAGGTTACCAAAGATTTTGATCCAGGTCCCGAATAGAAATGGAGATTTGTCAATGTCAGTTCTTTTAAAAAGGATTGGAAATTTTCTGTTTGATATAGTTGATGTAGATTTAAGTCGTTGATGCTACTTTAATCATGCTACTCAAAATTTATAATAAATATGAATTAATATTCAGATAGAAGCGTTTAAAAATAGTTATTATTACAAACGAAACATGAAGAATCATGACCTGTTGTCTTCATCATTTTTTCATTCATTGATGAATCATTGGGTTTTGTGAATGATTTCAATGTTGGAAATGGCTAACAAGATGCCTTGATCTCAGCTTATGTGTTCGTTAATATTTATAGGAATTATTATCACGTATGGAGTTTCACACTTGAATTTGCAGTAGGTGCATGTCTTGATAATGTTGGGAATGAATTATTCAAATTGTCACTAGCAGTCGTGTTAGTAGATGAACAGTAAGTGTACAGTCGGGACAAAATGCTAATCCATATTTAGCAAGATTAGACCAGCATTGAAGGCGAATGTAAATGTGTGAATGAATAAGAGGAAGAGTTTGCATTTTGGTGAAAGTAACATTGCAACATACGAATAAAAACAACGATAATTTTCATGAAATATTTGAATACGAACATAGATAGGCTGCGATATTTACTCGAAAGCACGAAGTAGACATTAAGAAGCGTTAAATCAATTTCTGGTCTCGTTCCACTGAATTCTACCACTCCGATTACCAAATTCGAAATATTAGTATCATAAAAGCGCAACTCGCCACATATTTTCTACTTTAATTGTTGAATTCGAATATTCGAATTGTATTCTTAATAAATCGTTTTTATTATTCTATCAACTATTGCAATGTTTAGCACATAAAATAACCCTAAAATAACTTCTTATCATCAAAATAAGAAGCAGAATAATTATTTACTCTGTAAGATTGCTTTTTTTCACGTTTTATGTAACTACACAAAATGTTTCGGTGGAAAATCAAAAAAATGTTACATGACCTCGTTGAAATGAGGACGCTACATAACATGTGCTTGCGGCATTCAATGGACACGTCCATCCACCCCTTCATTCATCCCCCATTCGTACACGACTTCTCCCTTTAACGTCGGTCGTTAAAATGCGATGTACAACGACACAAAGTTATCCGTTATGAGGTTGCCGAATATATCTACAAGTCCACCAGTGAAATTCTTGCAATAGCTCGTGTTTTCTTCTCATATATATGTCCATAGCGAAACAAAACGCAAGAGTGAATTGAACGTTCCGTTGAACGCGAGTTTCCGGACTTGGCCACAATACGGCGTCAGACTTGCCAAGTATTTTTCAATTACGTCTTGTATGAACAATCCGCTTTTCGTTCCACCTTGTACCTACCCATTGAGCATCCACAACCTCACTCGTAGATTTATGTCCGTTGGCCATCGTAAAATTCTTATTTTTATTCTTGTTATTTGTTTATTTTTTATTTCTGTTTCCAACACGAAATCGGATGAGCATAAAAAAAAAACATGCAATTACATTCGGATACTTTTTTTCCATTTATTTTGTGAGTAAAAACACTGTTGTATGTGAATGCACTTTAACGAATAGCGCAGACTCGTGAAATAATCTGGGATTATAACAGTTTATTATAACAGTTGATAAATTGTTGTATATTATCCTGTGTTGGCTTTGTGAATTGATGGGAAAATTTTATAAATATTAACTTGAAAACAGAATTTACATGCTGAATTTGGAAATACGTAATTGTTAATTGAAGATAAATTGATAAGAAATTGAAAGACGTTTTATAGTGAACTAACTCATGTCGATTTCTTGATAGCGAATGATTATTTGACAAGTTCTTATTTCAATACCCCTGTAAAATTAGTATGCAATTGATAATTATGAGAAAGTTTGAATATTTCACATCTGATTTCATATGGAAGATTGAGAAATATTGCAATATTGTGGGAATTTTAACTTCATTTCTTAAGCAGCAAAATCGATAATCTCCGAATTGCGTAACAGTTTAATGATAATTTAATAATGTCTAATAAAAATGAGGCATTTTTGAAATTAAGTTTATTCATCGAGGAGGAAAAATCACAACACCGTGAACGAATGTTTCCAGAGTTCATCATCTGTATCAGAATTGGAATGTTAATAAATGATCTGCTAAACAGAGACTTAATTAATTAATTAAATATTTGAGAGGAAAAAAAAACCATCTCAATACGTTTTTATCATCATTGAACACTGAAATCCCGAATTAGTTCAATGCCAAGAAAATAAAATATCCTCCCACTATCTCAAACTGTCACAAAAATTCCCTCATTCTTCAACTCGCTCTCAAACTTAATCCACAAAATATGTAAATGTCCATAAAGATTTTAACTTTATAATAACTAGAAAAAGAAGAAAAACGACTAGACAAATAAAAGAAAATTTGGTAGCACAGAATTAGCATGTTAACGGTAATCTGTACTGACCTAAATACGAATCACCATTTCATCCTTCACCCTTTGAAATTCTACCGTAGGACAATGCTTAAAAATATTCCAGTACCTTTAAATCTTCTGGGGGTGTTTAAAGATGTCTAACGTACACATGGGATATAGGAAGCGGAAGCGAACTTGATATTGCACTGCATGAGGATATTAACAAATAAAGTTGATGGAAAAAAAAAAAAACTGGAAGAGTTGCGATAGTGACAGTATAACTAACCACCAACAGCAGAAACTTTAGTGTTAGTGGGAGAAGGCAAACAGATAGACAAATATATGAGAAAAGGGTAAAATGCGCAGCTGTTGCTTTCACCTGGGTTGTCGTCGTTCCTATCAACGATGTATCTATTCAAGTGAGTAGTGAAGCCCATTGGCCCATTCGTCTCTACTCTACCCGGAAATTGCACGCAACGTTCAGTTATTGGTTGAAGTGAAAACATTCGTAAGACTATTTTTGCTGGGGGTCTTATTGCTACAGGGGGGTCGGCTATAAATTTTTTTTTCTCTTCAGTTTCCTTCAAATATCAAACAGGAAATGGTCGTTTGACAGGTTTACTGTGAGAAGATACGTTGGGACCTGCTTGTGGCATTGAACGAGAATTATTAGAAGAGAAAAAAAAACAAAACCTGTTTCTGATAGAACCCCCTGCGAAGGGGATTATGCAAAGGGTGAAGAGCATAATCCTCGACTGGACTTTGTACTACACTGCACCTCTTTCTATACACATGTTGGAAAGTTTATAAACATTAAAGTTCTTTCTCTCTGCCCTATGTATGAGGTAATATTATTTGTTGATATTAATTTTTGATTGAGTGGCAATTTTATACAGTTTGTAAAATGAAAGAATAGTTTTTGTTTAGAGTTGGGTTGTCAGAGCTTCATATTTGTTCAAAATGTTGGCGAGGAGTGTTAATTCATTCCAACTTTTTGTTGAAATATTAATTTTTTCAGAAATGTTGCTAATTCACATTCTATAAATATATTAAAATTATAAATTAGATTTACATAAGCGTGAACGTTTCAAAATTCTATAAAAATATTATTGAAACATCAAGACTTTCTATTTATTAACTTAAATTTACAGTGGCCAAAAACAGTACAGGGGTGGTCAAACCCGGTACTTCTACTCTATATCCATATATCAACTTTGACATCATCAATGAATATTGAAAAAATTTAACTTATACATTATTTTCCACTCAGGAAGTGAAAATATCTGATTGATTCGAAATTCGGAAGTCATCACATGACTTGACGAATTCCAAAATTCACAGTAACGTAGTGTTATCATTATTAAAATCTAGAAAACACTTCATTCACGTTCTCCCCATTCTTCTTCATTCCATATGTTCTTTTACTCCGATTTTCCATTCCATTTAATGATTGATTGAAAAAGAAAGCGATAAAAATATGAAATGTATTTGAAAAAACTACTCGTCATGAATTGTATCCCGGGATCTTCGTAGAACCATTGAAAAATTTTTCCACCTGCGTCCATATTTATTTTCATACTGTGAATTGATGGTAGCTCACTGCAAAAATCGTTCATGAAGACCATAGAATTCATCCCTGCATAAATAAATAAATCTTTCAAATGATCTTCATTGTATGAAACAGAATCAATTCAGATAAAAAATAATGGAATGAATATCCCATAATATCTTTATTGGCACAACTATGAAAATTTTCATTTTTTCCTTCTCAATTATTTCTCATTTTTCATTCGACGAATTTAAGAATTTATTAAATGAACAAACAAAAATGAATATCCAGATTATTCTCTAATAATTCATCTTTTATTAATTCGAGAGGGGAGAGAATTATTTCAAACATCCATTGCAGTACCCATCCTTGTTGGTTTTATGCACATCTATGCGCTTCATGTTGGCCATTCTACGTATAATAACGACAACGATGTACGGAAATGGATCGTTGTATATTATAGTCGTGCCGGTACACTGAATTGTACATAGCGAGGCAACAGATGTGAATACTTTAGCAATTCTGCTGTGAGATACAGATAACTATGTGTGGGTTCTACAGCAATATTGTTTCCTTTTTTATCTTGTTTCATGGATGACAGCATAAATTAAGTTTTATAAACGAAGATGAAAAAAAGACACAATGAGAAACATTAATAATTATCCATCATTTGTTTCATTGAATTAACAAATATTCATTAACAAATCTCTTCCACTATAGACAATTCTATATCTCAATTCTGATTGGATTCACGTGATTCATATTGGAATATTAATGAATAAAAAACAAAGACAAAAGTACAGCTCTTCAGTAACTCGTCAATGACATAAACTTATTCATCATTATCGCAAGTAAGACTTTTATATATTCGAGTATAAACTTGTGAAATAGACTTCCAGTCGTTCCAGTAGAGTCGAACGAATGGAGAGATGGAAAGGAAGCGAAAAAAAAAGAATCAAATGAATAAATATAAATAAAAATGAAAAGACGAACGGGAAAAGAAAACTTTTTCTACAGAGATGCCATTCTCTCCAACCGCTACGTCTTTATTGCTCCTTTTATATTTCTCTCTTGTTGCTCCTTCCTCGAGGGTGGTTTCAGCCCAAAGATAACGAGCACAGGCCATGCATATTAATGAGTTTCATTGATCGTTCTTCATAAAACATCTATACAGTCTATCTCAGAGTATATATGTATATACAATTGTACATGTAAATATCTGCATTCATTCTCTGTCGAACATATTTCGAGAATGGCGACACGAAATGAAAGGGCCAAAGAAAAACTTTGTGTATTTGTTCGTAGATTTTTTCCTGACATTCGATTATTCCCAATGAATTTGAAAATTTGACTTTATAAAATGAGTTTCTTTGTCTTTTCACAATCAATTTATGATCGAATTATTATTGAAGTTATATGATTAAATATCGATGGCAAAGTATCGATGATGACAATGAACGTGATGAAATAAATTGGAAAAAAAATAGGTATTTGCAATGGACATTTTGTTACAACTTATTTTGATTCATGTTTGAACTATAAAATTCTCTGTTCAAAAATATTATTAGGTCAATACAAAATTCGAGAGAGCAACAAAGTTTATAACTGTCAATTAAACATTGGAAACATTTTCTGAAAAAATAAAAAAGATTTGTTAGTCTCAACGAAATCTTTTTATCACTACGCTGCGTGTAAAAGTTTCTATTTTCAGGACTTCCAAATAAAAAAAACTCCATCGGAATTGAACTTTTGTATGACCGACTGCATCTGGAAAAAGTTATTCTGTCATTTTCTCACTCTCTTGCATGAATACGAATACTCTTAATAAAAAGTCGGTCTACAAACATACAGCTGAAGAAGAGTGCGCATAGTATACACAGGAAAGGCGAAACTGTTTCTACAATGTTCTGCATGATGATAAAAAGGAGAGCCGTATTGTAAATGTGTGTATATGAAAAGTGTACAGGATGTGAAGATGTTTGCAGTGCAGCAGATTTTATCTATGGAGTACATTGAGTTATCTGTATATTGTCTCAAAGAGTGCAGGAGCTTAACATTATTTTTTTTATGCATTGAGAGAACAGTTGTTAATAGAATAGAAAAAATTACATTTACGTAGGACATGTTATTGATGGTTGTGTGAGAAATATGACTTGAATATGAATTTTTATAGTAAAAAAAACAATTATCTATATGCCAGAATTTTTCAACATTGGTTTGATGGTAATAAAATTTCGTCTGTTGCTTTTTCGAATGTTGTACCAAACTAATAACAATTTCAGAAAAGAAAATTGTTTTGGTTTAGCGAATCAATGAATATTGTAGATAATTTTGTCATGCCCTGAATATATATTATGAAATAGTAATAAAAAATCTATTGAGCTCGATGAATTTTCGATAAATTGATGATTCAATGATTGTTATAAAAATAGTTTTCTCATCACATCGCGTTAGATGACATCTAAAAGTACCAAAGCGAACTATTGAGTCAAACGAATAAACAATAACAAGTTTTGAAAAGAAAGTTTTGGCACTAGTTTTCTTGATTTTGTTTATTCTTTTGTAAAACTCTCCAGTAAAAAATATGATCAGGTTGTTGTGCTTTGTTTTGAGGAAAATAAAAAATTAATGAATTGAAAATGTAGAGACAGTGAGAACATTCATGTTTTCATTTTCAAATCCTCACTATCGAGTTTTAAGTTACTGCCATCAACGACTCTATCGTATTTATCCAACCCCCATTCTCCTAACCATTTTCCATCCCTTAAGATCTTCATACATGTTAATGAGAAATCGATCGATTTTACCCATCCTCACTAGTTTGGCATCGTCGCTTCTTACTCGTTTTCGAGGCACATTGAAATATATCTATACATTGGTGCCATAAGCTTTTCGCATTCGGGTAGCCGCGGTGGTTATTATGCCATTAGCTTAATGAAGTTACACAATGAACGAGCGCGAACCAACACGATAATATGAAATATCAACTCGACCACAATTTTCCATATACATATATGTTTATCCTCTTATAACTTTCACCTGGGACTATATGAATTTATGTACCTCCGCGTGTTTCACATACGAAATTCCTATTTTTTTGTATTCATTTCACATTTTCATTTAGCTGTTTTTAATATGCTCACAAAATTCTCTCATCCTGAATGTTATGATAAAATAATGTGAGTGGCTGTTGGGGAAATTCGAGATAACTAAAAATATAATGCAGAGTGAGTCTCATCGAGCACATTTCAATTTTGGTTTATATATTGCGGGAAATTAATCCTACTGGTATTTGTTACTGGTGATAATGATTCCTAATCATCAGTAGAAATTGATGGAGATCTAGAAATGTCTGGAGATAAAAACTGGGACTATTTTAGGAGAACATTCAATAGGATATTTAATTGAAGAATTAATTGTTTATGATTATAAAAGTTTTGGTATTTTATTCCATCGGTTTCTACCTACAATTTGAAGATTTGTAAAAATTACAAATAAAGTAGGGAATTGTGGAAAAGTTGACACACTTGTGAAATGGAAAAGAGCTTTAAAGATGATAAAAATCAATTCCAGAATGAAAATATGTTTAAAGCATTTCAGAATTGCTGGCTTTATATTACAAGATCAGATCGCCAATACGAATAAAAAGAATTTTTTTATATTAAACTTACTTACATAACTTTTCAATAACGTTGAAGTGTGTTTTACAATTTCACAATCTAGCTGAAAAAAATATCATTCTGAGAAAGAATGCTGTATCATCGAATCATTCACTTGGAGGTCTTATAAACATTGATGATAAAAGCAGAGGAAATCGGCAAATCAATAGACATGGAAGAAAGGGGAGTGTTATTGCAAAACAGATGGTCATCGAAGATAGTATGAAGAAAAACTTTACAGAGAGAATAGCGATCGAGCTTTATCAATTATGTTTGCTGCACCAATTTTTTCAATACATTCAATAATGTGCCCGCCATTTAACAGTCTTTTTGCTTTCACTCTATTTTCCTGTTCTGGATTTGTATCAGCCCAATGGGAAATTGCACTCAATCTCGTAATCAGAAATGCCATCGCCCTACATAACCCGGTGCTTAGTTATTTGAATTGTTATCACCGTTCCGGTTCCATATTGTTTCAGACCACGTCCATGTGCCGATCCTTAATTAATCAAAATTTGCTTTGTCAATTGTTGATGACAGTTCAAGTGGTTCATATGATGATGTCTATAATATTTCTACTAGTTAATAGCTGAAGTTGGAGAATACTTATGAAAATATAGATTAGAAATTTTCATTCCGTCGCCAAGACAGAAATGGACACGGGTAAATTTATATTCTTGCATTTGATGTAGAGTGGAATCTAAAAATGAATTTTTAGAATTATATGTTCACTGTCATTTACAGCCTGCAATGTCATATTCAAACTTTGAGATTAATTTTGTAGCGAAATCGATAACGAGAATAGCACGATGTCGTTCAACACAATGGCAAACTTGTTAAAAATTCAGCTTGACCCCTAAATCACTCAGGGAATTCATTTGTTTTACAAAACCAAATAGTTTAATTTTGGTGAATGGTAATGGTGAATTAAATTTTTTAGATCCACATTTTCAAAACTAAAAATTTACTAACCCGTTCTGCATTCAGAAATTCATGGAATTGTTAGTGAAAGGGATTTAAAGTTGTTTTTATCGATTTTAGTAGAATTTTCATGGTGTCGTGCTCTCTTAATATTACTCCAATGCTGTAAACTAACGTTATTTGCCATAATTTGAAGATTTCCCGTGATGAATACAGACTAAGTCAACTCTCTTTAGTGCGCTGTGCCTAATTCAACTCTCCCACCAGCATTTTGTTCCCTATTATATTCATATAGTGATGAAAAATTACTGGTTTAAATATCCTCATTACATTTCGCATCATAATTATCACAAATCACCTTAAACATCTTGTTAAACATAACAAAAATATTCAAAAACATGACAGGTGAAAAATTATATTCACTCTACTGCCCTAAACATTGAAAAAAATAAAATAAGAAAAGAAGAAAATTAATAAGACTGTGCAAAGAACACATAATAAATGTAAATGACGGCAGAAAGACGCGACAAAGAACAATAATGATAATAAAGTTGAGAGAATATAAAGCTATTAATTTAACTAATAATAATCCAAGACGATGACGAAGACAAATAAAAAAATAAAGTGAATGGAAAAGAAAAAAGGGGAGTGAGTGAGTCTTTGGCGGAAGACGAGAATCGCGAGTTCAACATCCAAGAAGGAAAACTAATCAAGCCTGATTAAAGCTCGGACATGAAAGGTCGAGCAAGTCGTCTAAAGCTTGAAGATCTTTTCCTACCGCCCCTGCATTTCATCCCTTCGCCATCTTTTTACCTTGCTTCAGTGCTTCATGATTTATATACACCTCCCAATTGCAATTTCACTCTCTTGCTATACCCAACTAACAGACGATGTTCTCTCGCGATAATTCACATCTCACCAACTTCAAATAAATTTTGTTCGACCATAAAAGAGGGCGAGAAACTTCTTTCACTTTCTTTTTTTTTTTAATTATTTATGTAGAGTACTTACTTGACTTTGACACCAGACCTTCGGTTTTGGACTTGAACTCGTTGCATTTATTGTGCCACTGGTGATTGAACTGCCACCACCACCATTGCTACCATTATTATTTGAATTAGTGGTATTGCTGATTGGTGATGATGTTGATGACTTGTTTGACGTTTTTCCACTCTTTGATGTATGATTCACCACTGATGACGTTGAATTTGTTAATGACTGTTGCTGTTGATTATTTGATGGCTGCTGTTGTTGTTGTTGTGTTTGTTGCATTATTTGTTGTATCAATTCAATTTGTTGCTTTGTCAATCCGTCATTGGTTCCAGCTGAAGACGATGAATTCTGTAACGTGATAAAGGGAATCGATTTTGACTATTCGAATTTAACTTTGAATGATGTTATCTATATTATTCGTGATAGATGTATTCATTTCTGCAAATATTGCATTGAATCAATTTCGTCAAAGCTAAACCTAAATACTGAATATTTCAAATTTATACAAAGTGTAAACTGAATAAACTTCCATCTCTCACAGCTCATTTTATGAAAATTCGTGTTACCGTTCAATTGAAATTCGAAAAATTTCTTCAGAAATTGACTCTCTGATAATAAAATCTCATGACTATCAATCCAGTTTGATAGTAATGAAACTTTATTGGTTTTAAAAGTAAAATTGAAAATCTGAAAGATCAGCACGACAGAAATCTACTTTTGCATCGTTAAATCCAACAATATCGTGAGAATGCATTGTGAAAATGTAAAAGGAAGAATGACAGAGAGAATGAGAAATAGTTGGAAATGTTGTAGGAAGTTTGGGATTTGAGCGTCGCGAAAGTTTATCGTTTTTGGGTATAAATTCGGCTGCTGCTTGAAATTGGATTTGTTAATTATCGACACATAGAACACAGAATGTGGCGCTTGTGGCGTTGGCCTAGCTCAGTAATGTATATCTATATAGAGTACGAATCTAAATAATCATATTCATATATATGTATATGAATGTATATATATATACGTCCACGAACAGAACAAATTAAGTTACACCACATTATTGTACACCTTCATTTAATAATTTTCGTGTCAGTGCGTTTGTATTTGATAGAACGTTCTACAGTACATACGAACTTTATACATGTGAATTACCATTAACTTATTATTACAAAAGCCTAATTTAACATTAATATCCAATTACATTAATTTCGAATGATTTTTCATTAATTTACCGTAGAATTATCCGCTGAATTATGTAACGAGGAGAACAAAAATGAAAAGAAATGAGTGGATAGCGATTATTTATCATTTACAACACTGCGAGAAGGATTCGTTGAATGGCTTTTGTGAACAATAATGTGTGAACATGAAGTGAACAAAAAAAAAAAATTCATAAAACCTCTGAACTTCAATGTAACAATTAGCGATTTAATGAATACCGATGAATACTCTTTTGGCGGTGAGTTTTTTTTCTATTTCCTATTTTAAGGTGTTTCATTTTAACATTGTTTTCAATTCATCAAATATATAATTTTTTTAATATTTGATGAACACTTCTCTCAGTGCAATAAAAGATACTTGGTTTCAGCAACCATAGCGAATGATAAATATTCAAAATTAAATGTAAAAAAGTAAACAAATTACATTTAAGCGAAAAGAAAAAAAATGTTTATTATTAGTCGTGATTTAAATTTTTTCTTCATTATTTGCATCATTATTCTTATTTTCAATAGTAAAATTAATAATGAAGATGAAGAGTGAAAGTTGAACAGATGGCGCAAGTTGCATAGGTCTTCACCAACTTTCACTCTAACCTCATTTTCTTTTCTCCCCTACTTTTTTCCACCCTCACTTTTACACCCTATCTCTATTTTATTCTTCATACCTTCTTCTCGTTCCTTATCCTCACCTATTTCCTTTTTGTTTTTCATTATTATTATTTTTGATACTTTTTCTTTTCAAACCAAGGGGTGCTGATGCTCTCATACTTTTAATTCGCTTAGGCACGACTCCAACGGCTTGTTCGCTCATCCCCTTTCGACGTAACGTTATACGATGAGGCGAACACAAAAAAGGGGGACGATGGCTTATTACAAAGCGAAGGCCAGGTGTTGAGATCATTTTCTCTACCTTCTTATTTTCGTTTCCTCTTTCCCTACATTTTTTATTCTCTTACTCTTGAATATTTCCTTGCGGCGCGTCAATTTTCATTTTAAACTTCCTCCATGACTTTACGCTCTCTGTTTTCCTCTCAGCCCTCGTTCCCACTCAAGTTATCTCTCTTTTTTTTTTTTTTCCTCTTCCTTTTATTCCTGCTCTTTATCTCGTCAGCTCTTTCCCATCTACTTATACCCTTTATTGTCGATAAGAAGCTTGTTAATATGACATACAGTTAATAATTAATTCTTTCAATTACAGTTTTGTTATTCGGTAAGAAAAAAAATAATAGAGCTGTGATGATGGTTAAGAAGTAATGAGTTTCATTGGTGAGATAGTAATAATTTATTTTCGTTCGGGTTATAGTTGAGTGAAGTAGGATAAATTGAATGCGTTGAAAGAAAATTGTCCATTACGATAGAAACTACTGAATTCATTCTCACATGAAAATGGTGCTGATATTATCTGTGTTTTTCGCAATGTCTCCGGTCTCATCACTGCACTTCTCGATTTTTGACAAGCATTCGTCAGGCTTTCTGAAATATTTTATGCATAAACCTCAACAAAACTATTGTTAATATCACCCAGACATAATAACCTAACTTGGAATTTCTTACGAATCGAATTTCTTACGGGAAATATTCAAGGCAGAAGAATGAAAATTAATTGTGGTAATTCATTGGATGCATAAAGTTGAATTTTTACTTATGGAAATTAATTTATTTCGGGGGATTAATTTATCAACCGGTAAATATTCACAAAACATAAAAATTCACAGATTTATAATAATTTTCACGTAGATCTTTTTAGACAGCAAATAATTGCAGGGGTTGTTGATATTCGCAACATATATGAAAACTTCAGTTCAGTCATCCGAATTTTTTGAGGTCAAAAATTGAGATAATAAACGAAAAATGTAATCCAACTATGCAAGATATGAATGAGGAATAAAATACAGAACGAAATTCGATCGCTACAAAAAATATGCGAATAATTTCTATTCATTATTACCAGTTCTAATATCACACATCACAAATGTTCTGTGTGTAGCTGATGTAAGAGAATTCTGGTCTCGACTGTACCACTCAAACTGTTTCGAGGAAATAAAAAAAAAACGAGTACATTTTATTGGTGCGCATGAAAGCGGGTGTATACAATTGCTTTCAAATGTTATGTTTTCAACATGTTCTATATGCAGCTTGACCCAGTTTTGAGAAAAAATCGATGACCCAGAAACTAGAACTCATTCTAGTACTTGATGTAAAGACGCATGAACATTTCTTTATATTTTCTCGATAATTTGTCACAGGCACCTGTACAATTTGTCGGTACAATTTTTCTCTGTTATTGAGGTGCGCACGTACACATCGACAAAGAATAAGTTTCTCATTAATTTCAGACGAGAAAAAAATGAAAAAGTATAAATCGTATTCATCTGCAAGAGCAAGAATTTAATTGAAAATATTTCCTAAATTGTATTCGTTCATGAGTAGCATCTTTTTGCAATGAGCAATGAAATGAAAATAATTAACGAAAAAAGACGAAACAAATCAATGAATAAACGGAGAGGTAAGATAAACATCAAACGAAAAATTGCAAACACGTTTGTATTTAATTCTCAGTCCAAGTCTCAGATATATTTCATTTCTTCTTTTTCTTCCCTTCTTTACTTTCTCTTCATTTACTTAAATACATTGAGTAAAATTCTTCAGACGTTGCAAGCAATTTAATATCATTTTGAGAGTTGGCTTTGGTCTCCCCTCACTTCGTACTTATCCATCGTTCTCGTTTATTCTCCGCACTCTCTCGCTCACACTCAACCGCTTCTCATATACTTCACTTACCTGGAATCCATCCAAATTGGGCAAATTAGTCTACAAGGCGTATCTGAAATTGTTTGAACGCGACGACAATCATATTGTCTGATCGTTCTGTTACTAATTGCAATATCGGTTGGTGCTATATACATGTATGTATTGTAACGATATTTCCGCATTCTCTCTGCTTCTCTTGCCTTCCACCTCACCCTATTCCCTGTGACTTTGTTCACAACTTGAGTAAATCAATAATAATTATTGAATATATTCCATACCGCAGTATGCATGAGGTATTCTGCTTGAAATCTATATTTTTCTCTCGAGTTCAGATGCCATAAGATTCATTTTGTATAGCTCATCGTTTAATTCCTCATCGTAATTTAATCATGGTGGGATGGAACTGTTTGAAATTTATTTAAAGAGTTGCGAAAGGGTGAATGTTTTTTTGAGCAAGAAGTTAATTTTGAATTAGAAATATGGATGAATGTTACACCAAGGAATTGGAAAATTTTTGATTTAAGTTCTTTCACCAATTAAATTTTCCCGGTTCAGTAATCTGATTATAGAGTGATTTGTTTGGAGAAAATGGTGGGGAGGATTTAAAAAAAAATCAAATTAATTTTCATATATTGTAAATGAATTTTATATGTAGCTGGATTTAATTTTTGCTTCGAGAATATTTATTTTCCATTAAAGTTTCTAACGTTTATTTACACAACACATTTTGATTCGAATGAATATTTTCATCAAATTTGAATAATATGTTGCGTATTTTTGTAATATAAAAAGGAATAACAGAAATACATAATTAATCCAAAACTTTGAAGAATAATTTCTTCACTATTTTGTAATATTCATAGTAATATAAACAAAACCAACTCCCGACCTTCCATTATTTTACATCTCTTTTTGTCTAAGTGAAGTTGAAATTGGAAACATGTTTTACCCCACTCGGAATAATCCTCAAAATTCTTACTTGAATAAAATATAAAACGTTTGTTCTCATCAAACTCATCAACTATTCCACATAAAAACAATTAGGAAATTACAACATCGAAGCAATTTTTTCATGTTCTCTTGTAAATTCAATTATATTCTCTCATATAAATTCAAACTCATCAACTAAATTAGAATACTTCACTTATATTTTTGTGAATCAATCACCATATTTAACACTATTCATTTATTTCATGAAAAAATTATCAATTCCCCACTTGCAATTCTCGTTTGTGTCAAATTAAATGTGAGTATTTACGTGTTGCAATCCGAATTTTCATATATGAGTACATGAACATTCATATACAAATATATATATGTAATTATCACATGCACAAATATATATGTAGTATCTATGTATATGAATTCAGCAGAGCGAGAGATTCATTCGCAATTCAAACGCCTGTCCCTCGACTTCCAATTATTCCGCTTGGAAATTTTGCACTCTCATTCTCGCAATTTGCAAGTATTCCCTTCCTCCCACAAGCGAGAAATTTCACGTTATTCGTTGCCTTGTCAATTTTCGTCGCCATAAAATAAAGATGTCACTCGGACAGTTAATAACGTTGATATATATATATATATATATATGAATGTAAAATAAATGTTCACGTGGCTGAATCATAGAAATGTATAAAAAATTTATGAAAAATAAATTTCCTTCATTCATTACTGTCACGTTAATTTCATGCACTAATTAAGTCACGAAATATTAAAAAATTCTACTTCAAAAATTCTGGTACAAAATGTAAAGTTCAATGTGAGTTATATATTTATTTATATTCATATGCAAATGCGAGTAAATTGATATGTAGAAGTTAGAAGTTCCATGATATTAAAATCGCACGAAATGATGAATCTTTTGATTAGATATTCCCCTAATATATTCGTAGTGAATTTTCTCGGTATAAGTTCCATAAATTTGAGAGTACGTCGAAGAAAGTGGTTTTGGCATCGACAAAACTATCTGAACTTTATTGAAAAAACATTTATATTCCATCACAGTGAATGAGATTGAAAGAATTTATTCTTTTCCCATTATATTTATCGAACAAATATCTCAGTTCCAATATTTTGTCATTAAATCATTTTCTTTTTTATTTCAATACACCGTTTGAACTGAGGGTGAATGATCTTCGTCACCAACTGAGTGGTCAAATTTTCTGCTTTCATTGTAATATATGTATAATATGAAGCTTAACAGTGAGTTCGACTATCGCTTTGGACAGGTCGCACCACGAACTTTCATCCAGCGTCATTGGAATTTCCATAGTATGGCTTTGTGACTTCTCTTGATTTTCGTACTCACAGCAGTTCAGAGAAACATATTACGACCATTTTGCCTCCCGCCGCCTGCCCCGTTCTCTTCTATGTCTCGTTCATTTTCTGTTTTCCCTGGATATTACTCCAATGTTAGATTCGATCAAATGTTATTTGTCCAGTATTTCAACCAACTGTTCAATAGAGCGGAATTATGTCCAATTTTCCATAGCATGTAGTTCACATCAAAGTGATCGCATAAATGATATGCAACATGGGCTATAATTACATTCAAATGGAATTTGTTTGACATTGAAATTGTGTGATTTGGAGCAATCATTACTATTAGTGCATGTAATTAATTGGGAATATATCAAGAATAATCGCAAATGAGATGAAACAAAATGAGTTTTATGGAAAATATCAACCCCAGACTGCACTTTATAGGAAGGATCTATCGGATGTAAATAAAAGCATCTATTTGAATTTTATTTGGCAATCTTCACTGATAGTTAATGATATTTTATAAACAGGCACGAATTCATGAACCACTATCAATACATTTTTCTATTTTATTTTGTTATTTATCCATGAAGAAAAACGATTCATTGAAATTTGATGAATTTTTTTGAAAACAAGTTCATCTTGTTTCGCTAAGTTTACGCAGCGCTGATGCGTCCTAGTTGTTTTTTCGGGTGTTAGAGCATTTGTGATCTTTTTTATTTCTTCATTTGTGATATTATTTATTCCAGGAAGCTTTAGAATAGATGTTGACTTATAAGCCCCGTCGAATTAGCTAGAAAAAATTTTTATTAGCAATTTTCCTTCGGAATTCTCTGGGAGGGGTCACTGGCTGTCTAAATTTAGTTTTTCGGGGTATCAGACTCGTTCCGTCATCCTCCATCTTGAATTTAAGGGTGAATTTTTGTTTATTGAATAACTCATTCATTTTCAACTTTACACGGAACATAGTTTTCATAGAAGTTATTTGAAATTAAATTTCCTATAACTTTGGCTTCCATCTATTTTTTTCTAGGATCGATATTTTACGATTTATACTCGGATCAATTTCTTTGATATTCAAGGTCTCCGAATGTATGTGGATTAACAATAATATTGACTTCACAATCTTTTATAATATTTGATATTCTGTCAAAGAGAAACTGTAGCTGCAACATTTGAAACTCGCCAGCATATGGAGAACGCGAAATAATTGCCACAGTTGGAAACAATACTTTCGGTTGGTTTGTATGTCAACGTGTATTATGACAAAAGGTGTCGCCGTTCATGAATCCAAAAAAAAAAAAAAAAAGAATAATAATATTATATAGCAAAAGCGGAACTCGTACCGACAAAAAAAAAATGTTGACATTACAAACTTTGTTTTGAAAAAAAATTTACTCATTCAAATCATGTCAATAATCAACTCAATCATGTTCATCATGAAAATATTTATCGGCATGATTCAAATCAAGAGCATATATAAAAGAATATACCATTGGAACCCTCTGAACCCTTTGACTGCATTCAATGTGAAGAGGAATTTTTATAGTTCAACAACAAAACCAAAAAATAACAAAATCCCAATAAATACTTCAGATCCATGTATGACAAATACATTTTATTTCTTCCATTCCCTCCCCCATATTCTCCTTTTTTTTTTCCAAAGTCAATAGAATTCATATTTTTTATTCAGGTAGAAGATCGATAAATTGTCACAGAAAAGCACGCTCCACTCCATCCACACGCACACACTCACATTACCTTTTTTAAAATGGCCGTGTGCCGAATCGCTATAGGGGTGCCAGAGAACACACGCGAGATGCGATATACAGTGAAGGGGAGGATGCGAATGAGTGAGAGGGTGAGGAAGTAAATGGTACAAAGCGTAGCGTAGCTTCGTCACATACACCGCACAATGTGAAACCAGATCCAATACGATCTGGCATTGCCCTCTCGCTTATTCTCCACCAACCGCATACAGTGAGTCATCTCATAGATAGAAATGAATGTGTACGTGTATATATTTCAACTCGCTCTCATAAAATATGAATGTATTTTATGCGATCAAACTCGCGCGCAATCGAACGTGCGCATCATGTCCATCCATCTTTCATATACAACGCACGCAGCAACCATGTCCATTTTATATGCGCGTACGTGTCCTCCATCCTCTAACTGTCTCACTTCAGCTAAAATCTAGTGCTTCAATATATCGAAATAGTCGTATGTATATTTGTATATTTGTATATTTGTATAGATGTATGTATGTAGTGACAATTCCAATGGCGATTGCGGAGTGCGACAAACAGTAGCGAAAGGAGCTTAGAGGACGCCACCGTTAGATGGCGTTATGCACATACCACAGAATTTTAGATTTGAATCTCTAATTAGCTGTATATCAAATGGATTCATTGAAGTGAATTGGACCAGAAATTTTTGAATGAATATACATATTTGTATACATATAAGGGGTATCATATAACTATAAAGAATGTCAACACGTGTGATAAGTATTGAAAAATTGTTCATGGAGAATGGCTTCATTTGTTTTATGTTTCCTTTTTTGTTTCCTTTTTTGTTTTGTGATATGATGAACAACTCAATCGCCGTTGCATTGAGTGATTAATCGATATATGTATATACAGAGTGGGCTGCGTAAGTCATACAACTTTGTGCTCGAATCGAGTGTTCATATTTTCGTATAATGGTAGAATAGAGAACTTTTTGATGGAAATGGAAATGCTGGCCTGTCTGGAATTTTTATCACGAATTGCCGCAGGGAAAATGATTGTTTTGGATTTATTTAGTGATAAATGTATTTTGTTATTATTATGCAAGTAAATTGTGTGAAACAAGAAGTCATTAAGTATTTTTTTTGTTGTAAGTAATGTCGATAAATTTTGACACATTCGTATGAATCTAGTTGTAACACAATTGCTCGTGATTTAAATTAGTTTTTTTAGTTGTTATCTGGAAGTTATTTGGTATACTTCATATTGTATACTTTTTCATGTTTCTCATTTCACTGAAACGAAATTAGTGATTTCTATCTCTGTTCGAATCGATGGATCCTAAAGGAATTGCATTCAGTGCAATAAAAATTTCGCGTTTGTTGATTTATTTCAAAATTCTTTTTCTTTCTTTCCACGAACAAACCATTAATGTAAATAAATATCACATATATTTATTCCCTCGAATAAAATTCTAAGTCTTGCCTGCAGGAAATTGAACTAATTTCCCATTGATGATACGATAAAGTTTTCCATTCTCATGAAATCGTATCACAAATTTCCGAAGTGAAGGACATACGTAATTGAATCAACAAGACAAAGAAAACTATTTATATATTACATATTTTTTCATTCAGCAAACCAGAATACGAATAAATGTGAACATAAATCATGAAGGCACAAATTATATGAAGATTATTCAAAAAAATAAATATAACATGTATAAATGCATATTGGTAGAAATGATAACTTTGTTACCTCACAAATCAAATAGTACCCAACGTCAATAGGATTTATGAAACCAAGTTAGTGCATATATGTAGCAACGAAAATTACCAATCACCTACCCACCCTCATTTACAATCCCATTCGATATATATTTGCGCGCTTTTCATGTATATGCGAATTATTCGTAAATGTTTCTGCATGTCTATATTCATATATTTGTATATATAAATGTGTACGTTCATATATATCTGTATTAGAAGGGAACCATTGGCCCATCCGCTATGGCTAACTGGCTTGGATATACCAATTTGCGCAAAATTTAGTTTATACACTCGAATGGAACAGAGAAGTAGGGAGAAAGCGAATGAGAGGGAGATTGCGTGTGCGTGTTATATTGATGCAACTCTGTGTGAGTGTGTACACGGGGCTCGAATCCCATACCGTTTTCCAATTAATCTATAGCCATGTGTATTACATAGAATAAAAGTTTACACGAAGAGCGAAACGTATTTTCTGGTGAATTTATTTCTCATTTATTTTATTTTAATTATGTATACACAGGATGTTGTGAGATAACTCGGACACTTGTTATATTAATGTAATAAAATTGGAGTATTTTGAATCGAGGATACATGGCAGGGTTGAATATATTAGCGCAGGTGTAACTTTATATTGAGAAACAAGTTTATTTGATGTAGGGAAAAATTTATTTATTTTAAATAAATGAATGTTACCAGTCAATTATTAGCTGTATTCGATTGACAGTGATTGGGCTAACTAAATATTCATTAATAGTTAATAAATATGATCGCCATATTTTATGGATTTATTTGAACAACAAAGGATGGATGAAAACTTTATATTTGATAATGTTTAATCTGTATAATAAATTATCTATCATTGTGAATTATTCGATATCAACCGTAGTGGGTTATATTGAAATACCAAATGTTTATTGTTTAATCGGATAATGAACGCAATAAATTATTACTTATTTTATGATGTTTATAAGTGAATGATAAATAGAAATAAAATGTGCAAACAACGTTTGTAGATCTCTCTTTTTCGTGTTTCAAGTTCATATTGATCACGTTGATGGAAAAATTTTATTTATATTGGAGAATTTGTGAGCTCGAGTTATTTTTGCATTGTCTATCTAAGCATGAAAATTTCGTTGATTGTAACGTTTATTATTGCTAAATTATCTAGAAGAACCCTATTTCTCCACAGTTTTTTTGATTACACCATAATTAATTGCATCAGTGAGTACATTTATCCTCATATATTAATCTGAACTCAAGAATGGTGAGAAGGTTATGAGGGAAAAGAAAAAAAATTGATGGTGAAAAAAAAGAAAAGAGAATAAAAAGTCGCGCAGTAAATTGAAGAGAATCGTGAGCACAGTCAGTAATGGTGGGTGGCGCCTTCGTGCTAATTTGAAAAGTTTATTTTTTGTTTGTCGCGCATGAGCATTAAATTAGAAACTCTGACGTAGCACTAGAGGCCAACTTGCCATCAGAAAAATAAATTAATAGCGTAAACTTTTTGGTATTTTAGATCACCCATTTATAATCGCCGAATTTTCCATGTCGCATTCGAACATTTCCAGATAAAATATTCAAGGACACAAAATTTACAATAAAAATTGTGTTCATCTTGACCAATTTCTTCTTGACTTTTGATTTTTGTTATCTTCTTCTGAATATTATTTACTGAATAAACATCAGTAATAAATAATATACTAATTGTTGTCAATTATCTAATATCAGCTATGAATAGTTACATGAAGCTCCAGATATTTATTTTTCCAGCTGGAGAGAACTTGATAGGTAAAATATCTTCTCAAAAGTATCTCAGAATCCAAATCCCTTCCTAATAACGTTCATCAAATATTGATAAAGCTTCTCATGTATAGAATGTAAATGCAAAACAAATCAAAAGAAATTCCAATAAGAACCCTGAGTTCGTTGAAATTAACAAAATATCATTAATCTGTTACGAGTGTTTTCAGATGTTTCCCAACCAATCCAGTCATTCATGGTCATTCACGTCAGCAAATCTCGTTCTCATACATATTCTCAATCATTTATTGAATAACTCATCATTGCTTTCCGATACGATGATTATGAAAATTTACTCAATATTATTATATAAGAAGATTAATGATGTGGCAAACGATCAGTCGATACGATTCAGATATATACTTATAACGAGGAATTTTTTCATCTGGAAAAAGCTTGGGAGCCAGGTGCGCGACAGAGCATCTGAAGTTAGATGGTTGAGTTGGATTGGTTTGAAATCGACGCCCGAATGCTCGTGCGATTATCCTTCACCCCCTCTTTCCTGCTTCTACTGCTTCTTCAATATTCTCATCCTATCGCACACATTCATATATATATACACTACTCTCTGACTTCACAGACTTCCTCGTTTTTCCATCACGAATCCTGTTTTTTTTTCTTCTCCTTCGTCACTTTTTATTACCTTTTTTTTTTATTATCTTCGCCCAAAGGTCACGTGCACGTTTTACTTTTTCTTCTGTGCGCGTAAAAGCGACTTATATTGGATCTCGATAAATCTCCTTTCACCTACGTTATTCCAACTCAGTTCGCTACTACATCTATGTATCCTAATTCTAAAATCAATTCCCTTTCAAACTACATTTCGACTCTTCAATATTTGATGATCGTCATGGAACTCGGGATATCATTTTTATGTTTATGATTACAAGAGTTGTTGAAGTATGTTGAGAAGAGCTGGTTGTGTTACGTCAAGTTTCAAGTTGAATGCTCGTTTTTATCACAAATTCAAAATTGATGGTATTCGATGCTAATTTTGAGACAGAAGAAATTTTTCAGAAGATCGCCAAAAAGATGGGTGGCTTTAAGGAATTAAATTGTGCAGCTTATAGTGAGTATGTGAAAGAAACCAATTGGTATGATTTTAATCACAATTCAACATTTTGGTACTTGTTGATGAAATTACATTCACTGCCAATAAATTATGGAATAATTTATTTTTGCTTTGAAAAAATTTCTGATGAGTTTCTTTATTGCTTGGGAAGTCATGCAGTAAACTGGTTAGATGAAAGCCTATTCTGAAGAATATTATTAAAAGTAATGTCTTCATATTTATAGTAAACTTCATGAAAATATTGATATGGCCACGGTTATCATCGCACTTTCAGAAGTCTTGATAAACCCATGAACTTAATAAGACTTTCAAGAGTATTTTGGTACAGTCCTGTTTATGATAAAACTTTGTAACGTCTCATTCCGTAGTTAGAGTATGAATCCAAGTGTGTTACAAAGTGTTATTGCCTGTACCAAGTATTGCAGTCACTTTTAACACACTTCCAACAATTTCATCCATATTGCATGAAGAACTTCACACTCTTGAAAGTATGTTGAAGCTGACCGAAACTTTGAACAATTGCTCTATTAATTCCCATCGTAGTTAAATCCAGGACGAAATATCTGGTAATGCGAATGATTTGCTGTTTTGAAAAAGATTATTTCGACAATGAAACATGATTTGTAGCTAAATTCTATATGTCACGTCCTAACGGGGACTCATCGTCAGTTGTACCTGGAGTTTTGACAATTAGTTTGTCGATTGGGTAATTGATGCATTGATGAGTTATAGATGATGCTTCTCAATTGGGGATATTTTAAAGACAATTCAATTTGGGTAAAGGTCTGAAATTGGTAAGAGGTCGTGTGCTATTCTACTGCTATGTACAGGTGAAGGATTCGGATGCTGGAAAGTTTCTCGTAGTTTGCAAATTGTTGATTTATTGATTTTCAATCAATGTCTCTTGATTGGTACAATTTACTCACAATTTTTGTCCATCAAACTTCATGTTGGCTTTAGAACTCTTGGAGTTGGTACCGAACTACGCTACTGTTAGAGTCGTAAAGGAGCTTTTTATGTGGAAGTTAGCAATGGCGACTGTACACATGAGCGAATGTTCATTAGCTATTCCGATATGATTTCGCAATGCATCGGTGCCCACAATAAAAAGCCTAACGTTTGCATATCTGGTACATTAATTTTGTGTTAGTGTCAGGTGTCAGTACCTTATGAAATATTCGATGCTTAATTTATCATATCTTGAATTAGAATTGATAGTAGTTATATTTAGATTTAATTGTTGGGATGTGAGTGTGTGAGGTTTGTGTGGGAATTGAATATACTAAAGGAATGGCATAATACATGAAGGAATGGCTGGTACGTAACACACATAATCACCAAAAACTGGAGCTTTATTGTTATTATACTGTGTCAGATCAAGATCAGTGGAAGGGAATCTTATGATATATTTCAATTTAGTTTGAAAATTAGTTTTCATCGGCAAAGTTTTTTTTACGGACAATCAAAGATGTTATTTTGTAAGCGTTCGCATACATCATAAAATAAAATCAAAAATACTTTGTCAAACAACCTATTGGTTGTTTGACAAAGTTTGAATGGAGAATCGAAATGTACTGTCGAATATGGTGTTGTGTTTATTGTAAAAAGATCTTGAGAGGAGTTTTTTTATCCATAACAGTAATATTTCTTTCTTAGAGTTTTTTTTAGATTCCTTAGATTCTTAGATTCCTTTCTTAGATTCCTTACAGCGCAAATGAAGAATTTTATCGCATTTATTTCCACTATACTATGACTAGTTTCCTCTTTCCAATTTCCATCAATTGTGTTCCTTTCATGTTTTCATAAAAGCTCGACAGTCCCATTAAACATTTCATATCGCATAACTATTCTGGAACTTTTTGTACATAGTTCGAATCAAGATTAATTCTAACTTGGAGAAATTCTCAATCATAGGGAGAAAAATCCTACTGTAATTTCCCCATGTCGACTCATGCGGTTAATTTTTTGCGATTCAAGTTTTACTCGTAGTTATTGAAACAGGGAATGATGATAATCATACTAAAAGTACAAGCCAGGATTCGACATCAATCTCACATGAAAGTTTGAATGTTTCACCGTTTCAAATCCAAAAAATATATCTGCATGAATCAATATCAAATAATCAGCAATCATGCATATGATGTCTTGTTCCTTCAAACTAGACCGAACCATAAATAAACTTTCCGATTCAATCTTTTTCCAATATTGGACCAGTTTTCCTTATCAAATCAAATATGAAAATCAAATTAAACCTTTTACATAAGATCACCATCAAGGAAAACATATAATATTGAACCGAAATATCTTATTCCATCTCGCATGCCCTTATTTATCTTCCACGTCATTATCTATAATTAAAAGAGAAGAGGAAAGAAAGGGAAAAACAAACATCCAGTAATATACGTAACGTGTGCAAAATGAGGGTTAATAAAATTTAATGACCCAGGGGAAAAGTTTCTTAATGTGGGAACGAAAATTTTGCGGGACTAAGTGGTGGGGCTATGAAAACTTACTCGTGGTAAACGTTGGGTAATACGAGGATGACTACTTATGATTTATAATATTTCCACGAAGAAAAAGGTCGAAGTGAGTTTTCCTCCCTCATTCAGCTAATTATCAACAGAAGCGGACAACTTAGCTCAAGTGAGAAACCACGGTGAATTTAGCGGTTGGAATTTATTCTAAAGTGCTCGAGAAACTCGCCAAATGTTCAACCATACATAAAACATAAAACACATTCATCTTATGCGAATATATCTATGTGTATTAGTATGTATGTACACTTTACTCACCTTGTGCAACTGAGTTTGGGTAGGTTCGGTGGCGAGAAGTTGCTTAAGCGCCGTATGTCCATGACCGTTTTGAGTTGCTGGTGGTCCCGGTGTACTTGGCGTACTTGGATTGCTGCCTGGAGTATTTGGCGTATGTGGACCAGTAGTTGGACTGCTGGGACTGACATTTTCGTTCACTTTACTCCCAGCATGATGGTTTTCTGTATGTCGACGGAGACTACGAGCATCACAATAAGACTTGCCACAACCCTCAGCTTTACATTCGAAAGGTTTCTTGTTTCTGTGAGTCAACATGTGGCCATTCCTGCAATGAAATATTTTGGTATGAATTAATTATCAGTTTGAATTTTATTTATGATGTATGGTGGAAATATTTTCAGAGTTTTTTGTTATAGTCTCCGGATTTTGATTGTAGTTGATGATTATTAGAGGGATGAAACTGTCTTTGAATTGATACCACAATAACCTCACTTTAGGAATTATCATAAAGATGAATTCATGACAACTTATGACTTCGTTTATGTTTACAAAATACCATTATCCATTAATAAGAATCTTCACCATATTGCTGATGAATGTGTTCATTGGTACTTCACAATTTTTTATGTCAGTGAAAAAGTATAAAAAAAAAACATCTTTTCTGTTTTCCTGACGATTTGATGGGAAGCTTTTCATTTCATCGAGTTTAGGATGACTTGAAGTTGAGCTAAGACTCCATATCATTTGTCATTATGAAAGTTAAATGAAGGGCACGTTATTATTAACATTGGTGGATATTTTGAAGTTAGTTGTGGCATTGTCTCTTTGGTGACATTGATCCAACCCTCTTGACAAGGGAATTTTAATGTGAAAATGTCAAGGTGAAAGTGCTATTATCTCTTCAGTTGTGCGTATCCATAAATGTCGTTTCTGTATGGTGAGTGCTATCCAAGGAGTGCACAAGTGAAACGAGTAAATGTACTGTTCAAGTGTCCGACGGGAGACTCATCAAGTTGTGAACATAGTGAAAAACCAGTTTAATGAAGGGATATAGTGGTCGTATGTGAAGTTTAACATGACCGGGAGAACAGAATTCAACTATAAATTCAATTTTACTCATAGAAATGTATTTTATCAAATAATAGCTGAATATCTGTTAGAGGAAGGATACTGCAAAAATTTTAGACAATTGAATTCTATTAGATATTACTGATTGTCATCATCAACTACGTTAAGAATCAAACAAATGTTCAAATTACATTTCAAGATGTAGACTGCGTCGTATCAGAACTCTCATCTTTTATTGTAACTATTGTCATTGTCTATTCTCCATGTATATATCCAGTGATACATATGATATATCTATGTAGGATGGATTCGTGCGTGGAAATGGGGTCATTTGCCCCGCAAGCAACAAGTAGGCAGAGAGGCAATTTCACGCCTGCCCAAGGCCAACTTTTACCCACCACTCAACCAACCACCACTGCCACCACCATCTTTCGTTTTAGAAGAAGGCTTCAGATAACTTCATCATAATTGCATCAATATCCAAGGAATTGCCATGACAGGATTAATCATCTTGGTAAAATTATCACCGTTAGATTGAATTATAAATGAAAACAATTTAACCATTTTATCTTCACTATTCCAGCGATGGAATTGAATTCAAACGAATTATATTTTCATTACTTAAAAATCAATTGAATGTGCTATTATTGGTTGCAGTCAGATTATTACTTTTAGAGCAATCTGCGAGATATTTTTATGATTCTTATTTACTAATGAATGATTAAAGCCCTGATTGTGTGAAGTTGTTAAAATTGCATTTCGCTGAGAAAATTTGGGCGCCCATAAAAAATTTGTTGTACATTTGTGATATATCAGGAAATTTCATAATATAGGAAGGAGCTTTTCGAAATGATTCTGTAAGACTTTTATGTTTATGCTATTTCCTGAAAACATATTTTGTAGAGAATTTTCACATCTTGGAAACCGATCAACTAATTTCAGACATTGTATTGATAATTCGTATTCGATTAGACGTAATGGAAATTCGTCGTTACTTGATAATAGTTCTTGAAAAAACTACCAGAGCAAATTTCCAAGTCTCTCAAATGATGGTTTGGTCAGGACGTCAAAAATGTTTGGGAACATACTGAACGTTACTTGAAACTATCAACCAACAGCAGATTGATTGAATATTGCAGAAGAAAGTGGATGTGCATTCAGTTAGAACAATGAAATTTCTTTCATTTTGTTCTAAAAGTGAAAATCGCATTCATAACATTGCAACAAAAGTTACTTTTCTACTTCCATTTCTTCTCAATCGTGTCTTTATCTGTTTCAAGCACAACAAGAAACTTCATGTCTTTCTCACTAATTAATAGTTAAAATAAATTAAATAAATCTAATTAAGCGCAGATATTTCTTCTCATCAGCATGCATAAGTTTTATTCAACAAACAGGTTGACTCAACAGACAAACAATACAAATATCACAAAGATGAAAACTAACAACAGAAAGTTTGCCAATTGGGATAAAAAAATACCGTTGATTAATAACAGAAAGAATGAAACATTCCTATTTCAATACAGATGAATCTAAAAATAAAACCTGATATTGATACAAATGAAAGATTCTGACTAACGGTCAAGTCTCGATTCCTGTCATTGAAGATCCCTTGATCCCACCCATTCACTTCGTCATTTAGAATTGCCGAGATTCCAGTAACGACGCGGGAATGAAGAAAATCCAGTTTAACTCCCCCTGAATACACATAACCACACTCGCACTCTTACATATATATCCATAGAACCATATAGGTGCCCTTTTGGAATATCGTTTCCACTAAATTTCAACAACTCCACTAGATTCGTATATATGGCCAATGTTCAAAAGAAATAGAGGGGGATGAATCGACTGAATGGTATAAGGGAGTTAGGAAAAGGTCTCGAAGAGTTTTATTGCCTACCGATAGGGAATGGCGGAGCTCACCCGGTCAGGATCCCCTTAAATTCACCACCCCCACTCGCCACATTTCTATTGTACATAAAGTCAGCAGCCCTCTACACACACCCATAGCCTCTATCAAACGAGCTTAATCCTCATCCCCGACCCATTCACCCACCTCTATCCATGGAAATGGCTTTAATTTGTAAAAGCTAATTTGCCCAACTTTTTTTTTTCTTTCTCTTCTCCTTTTTTCTTTTTATTTTTTTTTCTTCTTTTTTCAGTTTTATTTCTCCAACATGGCTATGCCAGGATGGATAATTGAGAGAGCGAAAGCTACATGGAAAGCTCTTTCAGAATTACGTTTAGCAATAGTCGTCGAAGCGTAAGGAGACTGGTGCTGAACAAGTTGAAAGAAGAAAAAATGAGGAAGGGAAAATAGAATAAAAAATGAGACAAGGAATGAGAAAAATGAAAAAAAGATGCATGCGTTTTTTTAAAGTTTGAAAGTGTACTGAAGTAAGACGGAATATTCTTGATAATTATCAACGACGTCATTTTAGATACGGTGGATGAAGTATGAAGTACAGATTTGTTGGAAAATAGGGAGATTATTGATCCAGATGAATGCAACGGTAGCAACAGCAGTAGCAGTATTCATTCATGTGTGCGTGCGTAGAAGTCGGAAAATATATTTTCCGTAAAATACGGACATGAAGATTCTTTCTTTTGGATGGATTCAACGTCGCACAGACATTGGGGATATGTATGTGTGCTGTGTCAGCTCCCGTATACAGTTACTGTTGGTTTCTATTCTTTTGTTTAAATGTTGAACGAGATAGGAAAAAAGAAACAACACTACCGCAACTTTCACCCAGAAAGAAAAGAAAAATAAAATGAAGGGGAAAAAAATAGGAGAATAAAAAAAATGAAACGAATGGTGAGGCAAAGGGATAAAAAGAATAATCGGGAATGCTGTCCAGGCAGGATGAACTCGAATTCCAGAGGCGAAGTAGTGCACCCGACGGACGATGCTTGTTGGATTGTTGGATAGAGGATTTAAAGATCCGTCTTTGAAGAAACATACAACGCACCCCACCTTCCAACGTCTTTCTTTGTCACCGTTTTATTTTTCTCTATTGCCCACTCACGCTGTCGTTCTTTCTATCGATTCTTATTTTATTCCTTACTTGCTATAGTTACTAAAAGAATTGAATTTTCCCCACTGTCAAAGAGCACACGCTCTTGTGCATTCGCCACCTGCTTTTTCCTTCTCTAAATTTATTCTTTTTACGTGATTCTTCTTCTTTGTTTCTTTTCTATTTCTTTTCTTCAAATTCTCTGACCTTTACTGGCACTACTTTAAGTGATGATTCACGGTCAACCAACTTTGGAAAATCTCTAATATATTTCAACATCGAAGTGATTTTATGTCGTTACTGAGTAGTTGATGAATGTGAATATGTTATTAGCGATTCGAAAATCACGATGGTAGGTTTTATGGCTTTAAATGTGATAGTATTAAATGTTTTATGACAAACTTCATATTTCATTAGCTTATATTGATTTATCTGAAGTTTTGAAGTTACTCGTTTAATTTATGTGTTGGAAATTTATGTACATCGTTAAAGTCTGAAGCTGATAATCAATAATTATTTACAGATGATGTCGTCGCTCAAGTTCTAACGGTGCGCAATTGTGTTTCCCTAGAATTATTCATGAGTAACTAAAATGTCAATAGGTATTGTAACATATTAATCATATTTCCTCATCAAACTACTCATTTTTGCATCAGTTAATTGATAAATAAATGGTGAAATATGGGTTTGTAAAGTTTTCTAAATTACATTTTATAATTTTATATAAAAAGATTAAAATATCTACTGACTATTTTTTTTAAATTTATCCTTAAAAAGAAATCTTTCATTTCAATCTTCAAATATTACATATAATCGAATTCAAAAGTTTGTTCATGATAACTCAAAATCATGAGGATGTCTACAGAGGAGAATAATGAAAATTAGAACAAGTAGAACTCACAAGTGGTCCTGCCGCTTGAATGCTTTGCCGCACATCGTACAGACATACTTCCGTTCGTCACTGTGTGTCAGCTTGTGCTTTGTCAATGCTGATGCGTTGTTGAATACTTTGCCGCAAACCTATATAGAAAACAGAAAAATAAAAGTAACATGTTAACGTTTAATATCCGGATAACTATTCTGAGAAGCCCATAGTGGAAGTAAATAAACCCTGTAAACACTCTCATCCGCACTTGTGTCTCTTCATCGCTGGATTTTCATTTCCCGCTTTCCCCCATTCATCTTCACGAACGAAAGCGTTTGCCTTTTTTTCCACTCTCCTTTTCTCTCCTCACCTCTCTTTTATTTCTCCTCTTTATTGGCCTATTTAACCATTCATTTGTCACTTGGTGATGAGATGACAAAAGCGCCACTTCCACTCTGAAGCCTTTTTTAAAAAGATTGCACACCCTTCGTTGACTTCTTCAACTTGACTCACGATAAATTTAATGAAAGAAGTGGAGTAAAAGAAAGGAAAAGAAGAAAAAATTTTATGTATTCCTTATTTTTTTCTCTTTTACAATAATGAAGACAACGCTAGAGAAGTAGAGTTGGATCTATCAGTACCTCAATTTTAAAATGTGGTGTGTGCGCTTATTCTCGGGACTTGGTTATCCCCCTCAGTGCGCTGAGGGGATGGTTGGGAACAGGAAATTGAAATTAATTCCCTATACACCTGCGTCGTCAGCTGGATATGGATTGCTTCGGAAAATCCACTACGAATAAGGAAAGAAGAGTGAAAGAGAGCTGGAGTGAGGGTGAGTAGTTTGCTGAGGTCCATTATTGGAAAAGTCTATACGATCGCACTATTCCCCTCTCTTTCATCCTCTTTCACTCTTATACATCAGTTTTTCATGTTTTCTTGCGGCCATTTCTATCGCGAGTCGTCGACTTGTTGGCGCCCGTCAGGGCGCACTTGAAAATCGAAATTGATTTCACCCGGTGTCGCTCAAATCCTGCAATTCGTTTGTCACAATATTCATCGTTCCTCTACTCAAAATCCGCGTCACTCAATCTCACATCGTTCTTTTACTTTTCATTTTCTACATTTTTATTCTCACCATTCTAATGTAAACCTTTCAAAAGAAAGAGTAATTTTCGCAGATGACGCTGTCTGTATATCAAAAAGATCTGCGTCATTCAAATTGTTTGACTGAATCTTCCTGAGCTTTTTCCTCACTCACACATGTCACCGTCTCCATCGTCTTTACAGTCTTTATTGAGATGTGGTAAGTTGGAAGTTAGCTTAAAGCAATTGGAGATGGAGCAGTTGAAAGAATTCAAAGCGCGATAAGGCGTAGGACAGATACGCAAAGGTAGAGAAGGTGAAGGAAGGTATGAAGAAGACGAGCAACAGCAGTCAAAGTGGAAAGCTGAGAAACTCAATGTAACACAAACATTGGTTTGGATGTTGCAGCGCAAGCGTGTTACCATCACCCGCTGTCTTTTCAACCCACGTACACAATCCTCTTTTGCGACATTCCAAATCCACATCTCCCTCCGCCATCACGAAATCTAATTTGCGTAGCTCAATTTGTAAGGAGCTCCAATGCACGAGACTCGACGCACAGGGGTTTCAATTTACGCGACGTTGAGGAAATGAGTGGCATCACAGGGCGTCATTAACAATAACCCACCAGCACTATACCCGTTTTCAGTTGTCATTGCTGTGTCATTTGCCAACACCATCGGTGTTCTATGTCACACCTTATGCAATTCAACTTCAATTCCATCAATGTATTCCATCTACTTGTCCATGCCAACAACGCGCTGCATCAAGTGTTGAACAAACGTCATTTACTTCATCAGCATTTGGAGTTTGGTTGATGTAGAAACCTTCATCTTCTAAAATTCGCAATATGCACTAAATTCGCCAAATATAAACCTTACTACTTCAACTCATTGCCAATACATATATGAACTATTCATCAAAATAGAGAATTTCAGTATATCAACATTTCATTTGCGTTAATGAGACATGTAGCAGTGATGAATACTGATGGCAAAGATGATGATGGTGATACAAACCGCACCATGAAGCGTTTCAGTTGTGTTATATTCAGATGGTGATGTATAGTCATGGTTAGTTTGATAACATCCTCTAACGTCTCAGCGTTGTTTGTCGGTCATGTCTTGAGTCTTTCGACCATGTGACAGGGACCTGTCACTATTAAGTCCAAGAGACTTGGTCTTGTTGGCCAATTAATTAACGTAACGAGCATCGCTCGACGCGAACCGCTCCAAGCTACGTACATTGGAAACAGTACGAAACGTGGCGAGTACGATACAGTGTGGTGCAGCAACCGAGATGGGCCGAGACTGAGAGAGATTAGATGAATATATATGTAGTGCAGACATGTGTTGGGTTTGCATGTGTACGTTATATGCAGTCCAAGTTGTACGATACTATATTGACACGAACGCTCTTGATTTGAATCAAAGCATGGGACGATAGTAAATCGATTCCTTGTAGCCCGAGGTGGAGAAGGGTGGTTGGGTTGGATTCCAATCCACTGGTACGTACGCCAAAGTGAATGTGAGATTTGGATCAAATTTACTTTGCTGATTTATTTGGTGCGTATGGCGTAGTTTATGATCCATCATCAACATGACAATTTAAATAGAAGATGCATTTTTTTTATTAGTACTCATTGGATTGAGTAGGATAAAATGATGATGTGAATAGATGCTGAGCAACTCATACATTTTTTAATGATGTGAACAGAGTTGGGAATATTCAGAGTATGAATTGGGGAGATGCATCGTGTGGTTATGGCAGCCTGTCTCGTTATGTTGAATATGTTGGGAGAACTGTCTAGAAAGTGGTGATGCAGAGCTGTAGAATGCACGAACGTACTTTTCCTCAGACGTTTCCATGACATTCGAAAGAGAAGTTATACTTTTGAATTTCCTTCCAATTTATTCAATCACTGATAAAAGTGATGAAATTACAATTTTTGTTGTTGGGAACTGAAAATATATTCATCGGCTGAGACCATGGTGATTTTGTTTTGTTAATGTCATGAAAAATTCAGGAATTGACAGATTATTTATGTGTGGTTTGGATAATTGCCTGAGGAATATCACTGTAAAATTCAATTCAAATAGTCAAGCTGTCTCTCTCTGGAATGTTGTTCGCAGATAACCAAAAAATGATGTTTCGAGAATGTATCTCAATGATTAATCATCTTTTACCACTGAACTAAGTAGCAGGAGTTTTAAAAGACGACATTTTAATTCCCATGAATTCGATAGATGAATTTGAAGAATACATATTCATTACAGATTTTATAATCACCAAGTACCAAAACCTCAAAATCAATTGAATGAACTGAGCTTTTCAAACCAATACAAAGATCTATTCAATCCAAATAATATTAAGTGACAGTGACATAACCATTCGGTTGCGTTTAAGACTAATACAACTTTATGTAGGTAGTAGATCATTTTTCGATTCATGAAAATTTGTTGGCCTGATGAATATTTCATAATATTCTTATAACCTTATCCAACGTGTTGCAGTGTTGATGAAGTATATTTGTATCGATTCCCTTTTGTTCTCAATTCTTTATGCAATCTACTCTTCTCCTCATCTTACTCTTCAACTCAATGCTCATATTTTGTGCAACACTTTTCCCATGCGCTCACTTCACCTCAAATTTGAAACATAATGGCTAGTAGCCAACAAGCCTTGCGGGATATCATATAATTACATGACAAGCTTGAGGATGCTTCTTGCACAAGCCCAATGGGGCCGTGAAGATCGACATTCCAACAGATTCCCTCGCCGATAGTATTGAAGTAACGCATGAGCAGTTGTTACTTGAATAGTTCAGTCATTGTATCGATATATAGAGTAAACCAAGCCGAGAGCATTCAAAATTCACGTATAGGGTCATACGTTCGTATACACATGGAACTAATCTGAGAGCAGTTAGTAGATTCTCCTGAACATCCTTCTCGCGGCTACGTAGCACTCTATCCAGGACTGATGTCGTCAACATTGAAGATGTCATGTTCGCCCAGTGCGCACTACGGGTTGGTGGCGTTTGTTGAATATTCAACGGGGCTTTTCCCTAGCAACATCTAATATACAAACATACATCAATACTCGCACACGCTCATGTATATTTATGCTTGTGTATGTTCACTTGTGAGAGCTACTTGATAGATGCTTTGGTTCAATGGCAACGTACACATGAGCACCCATTGGACGACTGATGCATGGAAATGTTCCGACCACATGAACTATCTGCTGTTTGCATTTCTTCTTGTTATCATAAAATAGTTGAATATATTTTAGAACACGTTTTGTATTGGAAAAGATCAGATTGCTGAACCTTTCATTTTTCTCATTTGAGATTGTATTCATTTTTTATCTACACTTTTATCTATGACAAGTTTATATCATCTTTTATGCAGTTGATGTAATGTTCAGTCTGAACAAACCTACCATTTAGAGTTTAACAGCTATACTATGTTAATGACGTGCACTTTTTTTTATGATTTGCATTTTGGAATTCAAGTATTTAACTTTTTTGATCAGATGGTCGCATCACGTGGTGTACCAGAATAAATAAGGGATTGTGTTATTAATTTTGCAAAAGAATTTTGCTAGATTTTAAGAAACGATTTTCACAATTGTGGTATCAAAAAGAATGATGTGAAGTTATAACGTGGTTTCATTTTGAATTTTGTCGCTTCGATGAACGTCTTGGCAGTGGAGCCGTTGCTCTTGAACTACCGCATGGAAAACTTATCACTGTGTATGTTAGTTACTGCTTGGGTTTCACCCCTGCTACTTCATATCTCATACCCTTCTCCCTATTTCTCTATCGTTAATCTTATTTTTACAACTACCCCTAGAATTAGCTATCAGTTGGATTCTGGCGATATGCTGCCCAGCATATGAATTGTTATTTCCTTATTCTATGATTCATGATCCTGCTATAAAAATGAAATTTGAAAGAAAGAAGACCTAAACTACTCAGCTTTCAAGAAAATATATAAATTCTTTTCTTTTTTTGGTAGTAAAAGTAAATGAAAACATTCCAGAGCGAAATAAATTACAAACTTTGATACCATCAAGTAAATATTAAAGAAGTCTTTGAAACAAATTTGTGTTGTGATGTCAACAAAATTCTCCGATCAGGATATAGAATGTCACCCATTCAAACGTCTCTCTTTTGTTTAATCCTCCTCAACCTTAAAACTCTATGAGAAAAGCTCAAAATAGTCTTCATTGTTTTCCATTCATGCTTTGTGTCATCACAATTGTTTCGTTATTTAATTTATATACATATATATGTATTGTGTTTCTATACATATTCCTGACGTTTCATAGAGGCATGAGTGGACATGACTGTGCGCCATTCAATCGCAAAACAGCGAGACCAAAAAAATTGGATACAGAAGAGAACGGAGAAAAACAAAGTCATCCACGAAGCTTTGTTCGTGGACAAAAAATAAAAGATAAAAAAGAACAGAAAGAGGAATGAAAAAGGCGGGAGGAGAATGGGAGGGGAAACCGAATGAGAGATCGAGTGAGGCCATGAGAAAAAGAGATAGAGAGAGGTGAAGAAAAAGATAGAAATCCCTTAGTTTTTTTCATACCGCCCCAGCATCAGTGCAAAGCGTTGGGAATTCTATTTTATCGGTATCGTCGTTAATTGCACTGGTGCACAGTACATAGTCGATAAAAGCCGCACTCGTCTCGCTTCAAAATGTATGGCCATAGCCAATGGTCACTGCTTTGTATGTGTATACATTCATACGTGTTTTTCAACGTATAATAGGTTTATATATGTGTATACATGTGCAGTACGCAATGGACAAAGTAGGTCATTCTCGTTAACGTCCGTTACTTTCCACTATCGTGGTGGCGCAAGCATGACCAAAATACCCAGAATGAGTTAGTAAAATCGGGGGAAAAAAAATTATTCCCTCTACCTCTGTACACAATGGCTGAACAAAATACCACTCTATTTTTTTTCTGTATCATTTTAAATTCTTTCACAAGAGCAAGAGAACGGGTAATTGATGTTGTATATAAGTTAAAATTTGATTATGCGAAATGAGAATTGTTCTTTTGATGTTTTTAGGTTGAAATTAAGAGAGATGGGGATGGAGCAAAGAAGGAATTATAATAAATATTGAATATGAAATGTTTACCTGACACTGTTGCGGTCCCTGACGGTTTGGTGATGATGGTTTAGGTCTGGGTTTTTTCACACCTAACTTGCCTGGATCACCTGGCACAGTTCTTGATTCCTCACTGCTCCCTGAAAATATAAAATCAAATGGAGATATTTTAATTTTAGTGTTTTTGGCTGTGGAATTGTGTCATTATTTACGGAATAAAGACGTAAGAGAAATTATGGGAAGCTTTTAATCCAGGGAATGAATTTCCTGTTGTAAATTATGAACCGAATTTGAATGCAATTTTTGATCTGGAAATAGAAATTATTGAAAAATCTCTAATTTAAGAACACCCTCAGGAATTTATCAAAAACAACATATGCGATTGTTTATAATTTGGAAAAGTAGATAAAGAGCTTGAATAATAAACATTGAGCAGAGATTGGATAAAGCATTGTACAAAGACGATGAAGGAACAATTAACAGGAACATACACAACATTTAGGGCCATGATTACTTGCTGACATATTATTCGATTAATAAGAAATAGTCCAATTCCGACAACAATAGGCTTCAATTCGTTGATGATTTCTCAAATATTTCCTGTTCAGATCTTCTATTCTATTGGTTGCTCTTGATTACCAAAATGAGGAACATCAATAAAGTCATGACCCATCGATAAACACTATTGAATTTTTTTTATACATTTTTTTTATCTCTATTCCTAATTATCAACAACTTTCTTGATGGACTTCATTGTCAAGTCTTCCAACACCTTCTAACCTGCGCAATGAAATACTTAATCCACCGTAATTGTTCTATCAAAAATCTTAACCACAAAATCATTTTAATATCAGAAAAAAATGTCGCTGTATTCGAATTAATATTAAAGTTCATGAAGCATTTTTATCGCGAGTAATATCTTTCAGCTTTGTTTCTCATACGGATTTTCAAACTTCCTCAAAGCGATCGTTTCCCCCAAGCCGCTTCACGTCAGACTGTTCCGCAAAGCGAAATTTTCTGAAACTGAATTGTCAGTGAAAAGGATTGATTCAACAATTGGTCTGCATATCTCATGTATATAAGAGGGACACGACTACTCCACTCTCGTCAACATTTAAAGCACAAACTGATGGAGATCGATGAGAAATAGTGGGCTTTGCAAAGCTTCGACACATACAAAAGATTGATTGTTCTCTATCGATGCCAGGTTTCTCTTCAGCTAAGTCCTCACTCTAATGGCTGATCGTCTATGTGCACTGATATGGCGTCAATTGTAACTATCAACTTCAAAGAATTTCTGCCAACAAAGATTTTTAGAATTCTACGTAATTTTACGACGATTTTTATCTCCTTTTTTGTTGAATATATCTATTCTTTTTTTTTTATATCTGTTAGAAAAATATGTATGGCGCTGTGAAAATAAATTGCTCCTGTCAGATATGGAAAGTTTAATCCGTTCATAAAATGCATCACGCGATGAGTCGTGGAGAATATAAATTTTATCGGTTGAATTTTCTCTCGGGATTTGTGAAAAAAATTTTGTCACATTTGTTTTTTTTTTCTCTCATGAAAGTGACATCGTTTCTCTTTGTCGCAAGTTAAATCGCGACCGGCGGCGAGTAACACCTGTGACCTCTTCAGTCATTCTGTAGACAACTCACTCGCTTCTAACTAAAAATAAAGGAAAATGAATAAATAAATAAATCAATTGAATATGCATGAGTATGAATTGATGTATTTATTGGAAACAGTTTGAAGATGTTTATGTAGTGACATTTTGTGAATATTAACGAGCACACAAATTCTGAATGATAATACTCCTCATTTATAATATGAAACACACCATGTTGAGACTGAATAAATTGTTTTTTTTTATTCATTGTACGCGTGGCATGTGCCACCCCTCAGAAGCATTTCAAAGCTCACAGACTAAGTGATAATTCTCACAGCTCTCATTATTAAAAAAAAAAACTGAAAAGTACCCAGATTGATATTAATATTATAATTTTAATTGCAATGACATCTCACATATAATCCTCCAAGAATCAAATGATTCGAATGAGTTTTTCTGCTGAACTCACGTTGTGATATCAAAGTTTATGGATCTTATTTAAAGACAAGAGTCGCTTGCAGAGATTATGGTTCAATATAATGTTGATCGCGATGTTATGCCTCGAAAACGTAAGCAATATTTAAATTATGATAAGAGATTGAAAAATGTAGATGAGAGAAATGCAGAAAGAGATTAGATAAAACATTCAGATTAACTTGTGCATGACATTGCATTGTAATTCTAATGTAATAGAATATCTGTATCTTAAATAACTTTGACATAATAATTTTCATATTTTTTTTATATTCTGGTTGATTTTCGTTGGTAAATTAATATGAATTCATGTACATCGTCATATTGTAATTTTTGTTCGATAAATTGATTAATTAATACAAAAATCTAGTTCTTTACACACGAAAATATTTTCATTTTTAATCAAGAGGTTATTACTTTGTGATAAATGTTTTACATAGATATTTTGAATGTCGATGTATCGTGGCGTGTATTTCACTATGACACTTGAATAACTTGAAATAAATTGATGAACATCAATTAGCGTTCAATCAATTACTGATCAATAGTTGTCATACAAAAAGTTTTCATTTATCGTAAAACTATTACAAAAAATTGATCTCATGTTCCATCAATATTTGCTACATACAAATGAATATTTAATTGGTCCAATAACAGTTAGACCGATCAAACGAATAATCAAATATTGATATTTTATTGTGAAAATGTCAATAAATTTTTCAAATACTTTCAAACCGGTTCTGTTGATATATATTGCAATATTGTTTGATTAGTTCAAGCTCATATTTTGTATCATTTAATGAACATTTTTTTTTTATTTCATTCCCTTTCGTATTCATTTGTAGTTTGTAAATGGGACGCAAATATTCCGGGAAATATGTATTAACCAAGTATGTGGAGTAAATTGTATAAAGGACGTTGAATTCAGTAAAAATCAAAGCCTGCACGCGAGAGCGCGAGCATTGCACGGATTCTCTCGGAAATTATTCAATGAATTTCTCGCATACTCGTTGATTATTTCGAGCGCTTGTAAAATTGAATGAAATGTTGGACGAGGTATAATATAATCAAAGTCCTCGGTCGGAGCGTATTAAATTCCTTCAACTATTCAACTCTTTGAAGTTCAATTTGTTTGATTCCAATTATTACGTGCATGAAAACAAGAAAAAACTAATAACAAGTTGAAGTATATAACTTAATTATCATTATTGTTTCATTTGACATACTCATTTTAATTTATTCTTTATCGACTAAATTCATTCTGATGAATTCTGTTGTGAACATATAAAAGCAGAGAATATAATGAATTTCTATCAATAAGTAAAAAAATTTTCATTTTAATTTTCAATTAATATCACATCAGTTTATTTGTTTGAAATTTTCGCTTGTCAAATTGAATTGTTGGAACCAATTGGAAAATAATAGAAGAAATTATTATTATTTCATTCACTCTAGTTTTATTATATTTATAGAAACAAAAAATATTAACTAGAGATGCAAATTTGTAGCAAGGTTTTGTTTAAATGAATGAATTAACTTAACAAATAAATAATCTTCAACTGAAATTCAACAACAAATGTACAAATATTATAAGTAATTTTATATCCTTCCTGCATATTTCGCATTTTTCATATCTAAAGGAGAACGGAATAATGACGTGAAACGATTGACAGGAGCAGCTGCTAACCATTTATTGATTTATCAACTAACAATATGAGAAATTGCGAAATATATTTAAGCATCAATTTATTTCTACTTTTCTCAAACAACGAACCATTAAAATTGAATCGAACAGTCAATTGTTAAATTGACGTGAATGAATACAAAACAAAATGAATTGAAATACATTTTTATCTAGTTTCGATTCAACGAGTAATTTATTCATTGTGTAAAATATCAGTCCACTGCGAAACAATGTACTTTTTTATATTTTCCTTTTTTTTCTCTTCTCACTTCATCTTGTCTTTTTTTTTCACTTTCTTTTTCTGCCTTTGCCAACTCTCATTCTATCATCTCGCTCAGTCGACGTCAATATCTGTTTGCTCTCGCGCAACCAATTCAAAATTATACATACACGCGCATACAGATGTTGAATATAAAACATTGTAAATGTTGCTATAAATTTTATGAGCATAGGGAATGTATAAAACCCCCGAAAAAACTGTTCATATGTGTACGCATTCATATTTGAGAATTTACACACATATTGTGTTTAAACCTACGAGATTTGTATGAAAAAATGTGGAAAATGAAAAAAAAAATGTCTACGATTACAATTTACTCAGGAATTATGTGAATAAACACAAACATGAGCAACTCAAAATATAGCAAAAAATTCTCTGGTCAACAAAATCATCGGACAATAATTAGAATTGTAGATTAGAACGGAAATATTTCACTGAGAAAAAGATTTTATTTAGAGTTTATCTATGGACTACATAAAAAATTTTGCGAGAATACATTTATTGTTTTTGCTAGACTGTGCAAAGAAGAACGAAGAAATCTAAAGGATATTACACAAATCAGTTTGATATTCAGTACACTCAGTGAAATTAATAATGAAAATGAATGAGAAGTCGAATTGGAGATTATTGATGTATTTTCTTAACCAACAATTGACAGTCAATAATATTGTTTCACTGTTTGCAATCTGTTGACATTAACAGTGTTCATAATTATTTTTATTCATGATCTGTATTTATTTATTTTTTTTTTTTTCAGTATCATGTTCTACAAAGTTATTATCCCTCATAATTTATGTTTTGATGGTGTCTCTACATAATTCACGCGACTGTACAGAGTAATGTCAACAGGGCAACGATTTTTTATCCACATTGTCATATTTATTCTTCGTCATTCCTATCTCAACTCATGACAGATAAAAATGATTAATATAACAAACATATACATGTGAATGGAATAACAAGATTAAATAGTGTGGCAATTTATCGTTGAATCATCAGTTGAAAGATGGGAAATTTAAATAGCAGATTCGTTGGTTCAAATTTATTTTGAGACAGTGATGGGAATTAAATCATTTGGGAATTTTAAATCAATAAATCATCCTAACAAAATTCTAACAATACTAATTAACTAATTATAAATAAATCTCATAAACATAATCAATCCTTCAGAGTTTTTATTTCTGATAAAAATTGAATGAACATAAATTTGAGGTAAATAAAAATATGAACTAAGATCCGCATTTATTGAAAAATAAACAAAAGAAAGAAGGCCGAAAAAAAAGATTTTTTCTAACTCCACCACTGCGTATTTCTTTTTGACAAACACATTTTTATCCTACAAGTTTATTTTCTCCACACCTGAATTTTCATAATGTCATTCATCTATTTATGCCTTCATTTATGTTTGCTTTATAGTTTCAGTAAATTTTAATGGATAATGGGAAAAACTGAAGTAATAGAAAGACAAATTAGATGGATAATATAGAAACGAAGTCAGTTAAAATGAAAAGCCGGAGTAATATTATTTCCTTTTCGTGTATAATTCACTGGATTCAAGTGGTGAGTTCTTGATTTATTAATTTTTGATTAACTGCTGCTACATCTCTGCTATACTACTCTCACCCTACTTCTTTACCTATCTCTTATACATTATATATGTATATATAATATATATAACGACGTTGAGTAGGTTGAAGAGTGAAATTCACTGATGGGGAACAAACTCATTTGCCAGGAAATAAATTTATGAAGTTGATTTACTTGTTATCCTTCCATTCCATACTTTTTTCTTCTTTATGAAAATAGTAAAGTTATATTGAAGGAGAATTTTTTTGTTAAATTCATTCATGTGAATACAATCGTCATTGGAAATGTGGAAAAATAAGAGATTTTGCTTTGCGTTAATTATTCCATCGTATAAATTTTAATTGATTTGAAATCTTACCTTATTTGTACATTGCGCGAATAATATTTAGTAATGAATAAATAATTATTTGTATTTTTATTTTGCAAAAAGTATTCATTGAATCTCTAATAAATTGATCAATTTTCATTGAAAGATTTTTTCTACCAGTCGAATTGGTCGTTTATTTATATTTAATGAATAAATATCAACAGTTGGTCATTCAGTTTTTCAAAGTAATGATGAATATGTCAACTCAAGATAAGTTAATAGTTTAAGGAAATCATTTGCATTCGACATGGATTCATTGTAAAAATGAAAAAGAGATGAAGAATTTTCTACTCTATAATAATAATTTATCATTGGTTGAAGTAACACAAATTGTCGTTCGTTAATTTAAATCAAATGTAGAAGTATTAATTGAAAGTAATCAAAAGTTAATGAACCTTCATTGCATGCAAGAAGTATTTTACTGACATTATGGAAGCAGAACAGGTGGTGTGTTCATAATACTTGCAAAATACCGAATGTATGAAAAAAAATTAACTTTTCTATTTGATTAAATATCTCTACATGTAAATACATGATAAATGAATCATAAACAAACATGGATTCAATCTGACGAATGAAAACAAACATTGACACACAGTAAAATGGGAAATTGTGATATTTATTTGGTACATATCAAAATATCTAACTCATTCACTGTAAATAAACGTTGTTGATGGTGACTTCATTATTTCTGTTTATGATATAAAATATCGCTGCAAATTTTGTTATCAATGTCAATATTACTGGAAATATCAGACTCCTCTATTCGAGATGGAACACCCGGTGTATGTTCAAGTGAATATGCAGCATCAATAGTATTTTATTTGGTGCGTCGTTAAAAATTGAGATGAGTTGGCGGTATCGATTTCGCCAACATCTCAACATTAAAGTAGCAAATACGAGGGTGTAACAGAGTAGTGAACATGGGTAGGGATAGTGTCGTTGAGAGTGGTAATGACTTTGGAGAGTCGTAAACTTACTGGGAGCGAACCAATATATCTTCTTGTGACGTTCTTGTCACATTTTTTTACACATATCATGTATAATATAGCACTGTATACATACACATACGATGAGACATGTTTATGTGAAAAAAATTGGGGGTTATAGTTGGAGAAAAAAATTACATCAGCCATAATTTATGCGATGATGCTAAAAAATGACAACCTCGAAAAACTTTTACAAAAAAATATGAAAAACTGGAAAAATATTTTTAAATTGATTTTCATAAGCTTTTTCATTATTATGTGAGTAATAAATTGCTGTGAAATCGTTGGTTTGTTATTAAAAAATTTTTTGTGAGAGAATCAGGTGAGATTATGAAAAGGTTAGTTGGATAAACTAATGGAAAAATCATATTTAGGTTAAGAAATTAATTTGTTTGCCAGATTTTTCAACTTCTGTTTGATTTTCATTGCTTCGAATTATTATAGGCATTGTGAATGATGTTTCGAAAAAATTTCATTATGGACACAAACAATTTTGTAATGATGATTTAATGAGGGCTGATCAAAACCAATAATGAGTTGAACTAACGAATAAATAACTTCTGATGTGTATTCTGAAAACTACGTTTTATTTTTGTTCAAGTTCGATTAATGGTTAAGAATGGCGGGAGTTCGACTTTTATATATTACTTTTATTTTATACAGGATCTCAAAACACTCCATAAAATTCGAATCGACTGTCAAGGTAATAAATTGATCGCAAAGTCCTTGGAGAGATGAGACGTTTAAATTTTTCCTTGATTTATCTTCATTTTCTATATACTTCATGCTGAGGAAAATTACGAACGCGAGTTTAGCAAATAGTACTTCAATATCTGAGTCGACAATAATTGATAAATAGAGTAAGGATACGAGGATAATTAGTAATAAAACTGATTTCGTTGGAAACTTTACTTTAGAATGAAAAACTCTTCTTTTTTTCTCTTCACAGAAATCAATAAGAACCGCCTGAACTTGAGATCATGGAGATCATTAATTTTTTTCCTGTGCAGCTGAATGGGAACGAATTCTTCCTGTTTGTTCATTTTTATATTGCGAGAAGTCATGAACTTTGAAACGAGATTTGAATGGTCGAGGAAGAATTTAATATTGAAGATTAAACAAGCATTAAATAAAAAATTATTTGATAAATATTATTTTCTTCATAATTACTACATTTGAGATGAACCAAACTATTTCAGAATTTTATAGAAAAATAAAATATGCAATTGATTTATGAACTTTCTGAAAACATTTACTGATTATATAAATTGGATATTTGTAGACAAATCGATGTTATAATTTTTCCAATGTGAAACTGATTGCACCAAAATTGAATTTGATTCAAGAATAAATTCTTGGCAATAAAATTGGCAAGGTTTCGAAAATAAAAACGAATTTAGATGACAACAATATATAAAATATCATGTTGGTATAGATTGTGACACTATGAATATTATTTTTCTCTCATGCTGTTAAATAAATCATGTTCAGTGTCTCACGATGATTCGTGATATAACACAAAAATGACTGCATAATCTATGAAAATTGTCATAAACGAAAATACAAAAAAAAAAATGTCACTTATTGCTGAATTTATTATATGCTCTGGGAATTTCACGACAAACACGGCTACACTATTGACATTTCGAAAAACAAAATCATAGGAATTTACAACGAGCTCTGCACTCATTTTTTCATATTGTCCAATAAATATTTTCATATGAGTTTATCTGACTTACTCATAATTTAATCACGCATTTATTTTCTTCATATACGAAATGATTTTTCAATCTACACAGCAAACTCAGTGACTCTCATTCACGTTTCATATTTATCCGTCACCTTCATTCAAATTGACCTTTTCCATCTCTTAATTTCCCAATCAAAATATAAGAAAACAATACACCAAACTCAAATTCTTCAATTCATTAATTATTCAGTAAACCTCACATTCAATGAGTAAATAACCTCAATTTAACCCCGTAACTTTCATCATATTATTCCATTATAAAAGTGCCAAAAAAATAGCAGAGTCACAAAACAAATATAAAATATAATAAATAGCCGATAAATAATATAAAGAATGGAGGAGACATCATATGAGAAGATAATTAATAAAAGTTTTGTTTTACCGCCTCTAGATTTTGTTGGAATTAAAAAAATAAATAATAATAAATAGATGGATAGTTAATTATAAATACAGATATCCACTTTGTCACACTATATAGAGAGCATATAAATACACGTATCTATATATGTTCAAGTATATATGCAGCCACGTATATATTAGACCACCTGGGAAGGTTGGTAATAGCTTTAAACTATATCGTGAAGATTTATCGTTGAGCTTAAATATATATGTATGTGTCTGTGAGAAGTGGAGACTTGGGGGTAGAGATGGTGAATGTGAGGAAGAAGCGAAAAAAATAGAATAAATAAATATGAATAAATGAAAGAGTGGGAAAAAAAATTCGAATGTAATCGAAGAAGATATCAAAATAATAAAAAATGTAATATGCTTATATGGATTTATATTTTATATATGTTTTCATGTGGATATGTATGGGAAACATGTGAGCAATCTATAATATTTATTGCTACCGCCCGATAATGGAATTTTGCTGGTGGTCGCGCGCATTTGTACCAACTGCTGATCCCCATTTTTACCCTGCGTCTCGTAGTGGAATCTCACAGACATGAGGTATGATCGATTATAACTATCGTTGTGACAATATTTTTCATAAAGAAAAATAAAAAGTTTTACTACATTTTCAACTAAGATTTTGTATTCTGAAAAGCAGTGTAATAATAATAAAAGAAATCATTTCTCTGCTCTTTTTACGTGTATTTTCATTTTCGATTAAATTTTTTTCATGACTTCAAACCAAAACTCTGATTCAGTCGTTTCTATTTACTTCTTCACTAAAGATAAAGATCACAAATTATCTACCACTATAAATCATTTCATAAATGTGTTCGAGCATCATAACACAAACAGAACATCATTGCACAAGAGATGATAGAAAATACCAAGATGAGGATCAAAGATAGGCTGATTAAATCAACAACTCAAATAAACATAAACAATTTCATTAATAAAATAATGTTATCGAATTAATTGTCAAGAAGACAACGATGTCAATGCGGTGACTAAAATGATCTACAGTAAAAAAGAATGAGAATGGAATTCACCACCCATTTCACCACCTTTTTTTTCTCTCTATTTATTTTCCGAGGTCAAATAAAATATTTCTCCAAGTCAAGTTATTAAAAGTAATAAAAGCGAAGAGTTAGTGTGTATAGACCCATCAATTTCTCCATTATCCACGAATTTACATAGCAAAATGGAGGGTTAGGATATACGAAGTGGCAGATAGGTGTAGCTATATGGGGGAAGCTATGGTAGCACTTGGACCGTTGAAGACCTTCCCCTTGGGATATCTTTCCTCATTTCAGTCGTTGTGTGTAAGGGTCGTCATCCAGCCTTCCCTCTTCCTCCTATCACCTATACCCTCTCATCTATTCACCTTCTCTTCAACCCCTCTTCTTGGTCTCATCTTGAACACACCGTACGACTTCAAGAGCTATACCAAGAGAGATGTTGGCAATAAAGCCACGAGTCATAACGCATAATGGTTTAATTAAGAAGTTGTCGCTTGTCGGTGACGTTCGCTTTCTTCCCCTTCTCACCTATATAAGATCGAATTCAACGTTCAACTTTCTCTTTACATCCTTTCCCTCTTAGATGTATATAGAAGAAATCAATTTGCAATGACAACGATGACAGTGACGAGGGCTTTGGTGACGATGAAAGTCGGATGACTAGAAGTGAAAGAGAGAAAAAAAGGGGTGGGTGAACAAGATTTGCTATTGGAAGGAATTTGTGGTGGATGTCATTCAAAATGAAATGATGGAGAGAAAAATGAGGGAAACTTGTTGGAAAAAGAGTCTCTAGTATACATGGAAAAATATGGAACATGAATTTTAATTTTTGCGATTGAAAGCGGAAATTCAGTTCTATATTAAATGTATCGATTTTTTGTTGATATCAGTCAGAGGCCGTAACTTTTCACGGTGATTTTTTTTCTTTCTATTCGAGTCATAAAATCAATTAAATTTGATTAATATGCGTTTTCTTGTGTTTATCGAAATTCGTGCGCTTTTGACTATGCATTTGAGTATGTTGGAAAAATTACACATGAGAGCATTAATTCATTTTCAACGAACCAATTTTTTCAGTATAGTGATGATAAGAATTTATGATTTGTAATCTTTACAACACACAATTTCTATTTGTTCATGTAGGAGACACGACAGCAAGGCAGAATGAGACTAACAAAAAATGCAACAAATATAAATAAATTCAATTGTAGAAAGACGCCAATGAGCTACACAAGAAATAACCAAAAATAAAAAAATATGTTGCGTACGAAGAGTACATGTGGATGAAATAGTAAATAATTGAATAAATAAAAAGAAAAAAAATATGATAGTATTATATAGACTCAAACCGTTGTAACCGCAAAAATGTTCATTCAATCGGAATTGAAAATTATTGGAAGATTAACAACACCGTGAAAATAACAAAAAATATCGATTTTATTTTATGCCTTTTTTTGGACTATTTTAAAATAAAAAAATTACAAAAAAAATGATTCAGGTGTGGTCAATCCAATTCTTCACACTGTCTGAATCCAAATACATGTGCATCGGTGCATTGATTGATTCGTTTTACTCAACGCTATGAAATACCTAAAATTTTCTTTCGTCTTTCAATCAAAATTACTTTGTATCAAAATAATGACTTTTATAGTGTACTTTCATTGTGGAATAGTTTCTTTCCAGACGTTTTCCAACAGAGAGTTCAGAAAATGAGAAGTAATATTATATTAAGTTGATGGGCCATAAAGAGTTTACATTGTTCACATTATGTAGAGCAGAAAATGACATGTTTCGATTAAGATATCAAATAAACTTACCCTGCTCATATTTAGAGCATTCGGTACATAAATGTATACAATAAATCCAATGTTTCAGTTATTGACAGACATTTGTTTATATTTTACTCTAATAATTGTTAAATTTTTCATTCAGGATTTATTGATGCCAATAATTTCGTTGTGCTGTCTCTTATTCATTCCACAGATAAAAGCAAATTTATTAATGAGTCTACTTTATTCAAAAACTGGAATATTCCAAGCTCATTCAAGTTATTATAATTCACAATTCTTTAGCTATGGTCTTTTAGAACAATTATTACTGATAGTGTCAATCCTCTGTTAAATTTAGTGAAATTAATTGTTCGATTTTTATTTTATCAATGCAGTATAAAAAAAATTCAATTTCATCAGATCTTCTCATCTACTAGAGATTTACTTCGTTGAAAGTGATCAGTTGATCACTGATCACAAACTCACAATATTTTGTTTATTTTTGTTATTTTTTTTCACGTTTTATTTATTCGCGTTTGAATATGCCAAGTACAATAACGATAAACTCATTCTGAGTTTTTTTCTTTTTGCATCAATATGTAATGTGTTTGCACAAAATGAATAAAACGATGATATATATTTATGTCAAATGAAATAAAAAATTTTATCGTGCCTTTAAATAGTTTTACGATGTCTGCAGTGGAAGAATGAAGATGCAGGTTCAGAACACTAATCTCAAACTGTGAAAGTATAAATAGTTATATTCATTGTAAGGAGAGCATGCGGAAGTATGAGCGAGTGATCGAACAAACGAGCAGTCAAGCAGGTCACAGGTGCAGAACACACAAGAAGTCGGAGACTGGGAGAATAGGTTGTACAGGGTGTTGTATTTTTAACGGAGACATTTCGGATGATGAAAATTATAAACTATTTAACAAGAAGAAAAAAAAAGTTGAATGAAGAATTTTCTTCAGTTTCTTTTGAATTTTACGAGATTTCTAGTTTCATTCGTGTGCACCTACTTGAAATACTCAACAGAATTCATCTCTATGCGATGCATTTTGGCTGAAGCACATTGTAAATACTTCTGACAATTACTAGATTTTCGAGCTCTTCAACTTTATGTAATTTTGGAATTACTGAGATGAATAATCAAAGACGAGAAACATGAAATTGTGGAACTCACGAGAATTAAACTTGCAAGAATATAAATTAGGAGAAAATACGAAAGTAAATATTATTTAAGATAATATTTTAGCAACAAGGAATTGAGAGATGTGTCTGGATTATAGAAATCTTCGTGATCGAGTTTTGAATATTCACAATATTGAGATGCAATAATATGTTTTGGTTATTATCATTAATTTGAGAGTAGGTTTGAATAATTTTACCAAATGAGAAAAGTCAAATGATTGTCAATCTGATATTTTGAATAGTAGACGATTTTTCTCGATGTAAAATTTTTCAAATAAATTTTCCTGAGTGAAATTCTTCTCAAATGGAGTAATTGCGCGGATGATATATTTTGAATAACAGAAAATACTACGACCGCCATATTTCTACATAAATTACGAATTGATGTTTAATTCAAATTTTATCTTGAATAAGATTGAGCACCGTTGATGTCAATATCATTATCTTTTTTTGTAATATAAATTTATGATTTAAATGTAGATTGAATAAATTAAGATTGATACAAAGATATCTTTTCATCTTTTATTCCTCTCAATTATCTCAAAAATCAAAAAATTATTCATGTATTTGCGCAAGTAACACTATCAATCATGGTAATTTAATACCAGTTGAATATATAAAGTCTTATTTTCTATCCGACATTGAGGGTAGAGATTTTTTTTGACGAAATTCAACACGACAATAAATTTCACTTGCAACTGAAATATCTACAAAAAAACCCTTCTTTTCTTTCGTCAAGTCATCTCACATAATAAATTTTCCATTTCTATCATCAAACAAAGGAATAAAATATTAAAAGAACGATATTTTTCCATTCAACTATCTCCAATGTTTTCTTGAAAAATTTTAAGCTTCAAAAATGTTCAATTGACAAATTTTTCACAAAGTTAAATAATCGCTCTCGAGTGAAATTCTTTTCGAGAAATAGAAACTCACTCCGCATTCACTAAACCCATAAAGTGATGTATGAGTATGTTGTACTCGATGAGAACTTGTGTTCGAATTCATCCACACATATTCATACATAGGTAACTCTCCAGAGAGATGTTGCACACTGCACTCACGTCGGTTCAGTCTGAGCCCTCGTTTCGTTATACCACACTTTGAGTATTATATTATAGTTTAGATTGTTATCGCATCTATTGGAGATGCACACACGCACATCATACGACATTATTAAATATTTAAAATATGATTCAGTGAATATTCACACAAATATACTAAAAATATATAAATTGCCAACTACAAACATTTTATTTTCAGTTGATCTATGGTTGTTACTCCATAGAATAACGCGAAAGACTGGAAAAATTGATTCAGTGACCATAAAAAAAAAAAGAAGAAAAATGATAAAGCAAAGTAATTCACGCTTCATAAAATTATACCATACAGGGTGTTCAATATTTATTCGTCCTCCAATCATTCGAGCAAAATATAAATTCTCATATTTTTATTTCACCGTTTCAATATTACTATATTAGTAATTCGAAGAATTGAATTCTAATAGAAGATATTGACAACGACACAAAATTCAATTTCTTTTCTGCTGATAAATTTCGATCAGTCGCGATAGATTGTTGTCATCAGCACTTTTTTTTCATTATTCACAAATTTGCATTTTTTTTTATTATCATCATTCGCTTCTGCTGCTCTTCTTCATCTTCTTCTCCTTCTTATTTTTCCTGTTTTCTTTTTGCTTTCTGTAACTCGTTGGGTTTTATAGATGGATTACAGAAGTTTACGCTCGACGAAGCTCGCGAGATAAGGTTTTTATGGGTTAGCCTTCTTATTTTCTTCCTTCCCTTATATACACATCCGCTACATATATAACTCAATGTATATCCATATATCTTGATATATATTCACATATATATTTACATATATCTATATATTTATACGTAGTGAAATCGATTTTTTCTTTCGCCGGTCATCTCCATAAAATAAACTCCCTCATGCATATTACATCATAAATATGAACAATACATATATTCTGAAAACATGAAAAAGCTCTATACAGGGTGCTCTAGTTCGCAATTAAAGGAGTATTTGTCCTTAAAATGAGTCCCATCCGTTGGTAGATAATAAATTAGATAATTTGGTATCTGGATGTTGAGAATAATAAGAAACAAAATTTTTGTCTAGCATCTTCGAAAAATTGTTTTGTAATTTAATTTGATACATGTAATGATTTTTTTTACGGCGAAATTTAGTGGGCTGTTGAAATTTTCGGGCATGACAATAATCCGGTAATCCTTATCACAAGATCACAATAATTTTTATAATTGTGAGAAAGAGTTTCAAAATAAGATGCATACTTTTTGTTTCACAGCACTGTAAAATTTGAACTAAGGATAAGAAAGTTTTCTCATGTATCGATATGTATTTTAGTTTTATCATTTCGTATCAGATTCATAGATGGCACTGCTATTTTATATCTACATTTTCACTGTAAAATCTGCAAAGAAATTTCTTTTGAATAAATTCATAAGTAACACATCGTTAGGGGGTTGAATAAATGACACGTGATTACTCATGTAACACCCAGAAATGACTTATACTGTCAACATTCGAATTGCATCTGTTGATTTGACAAGAAACAACGAAAAAATATCCGTCCGCATTTTGTAATCTTTATAAACAACCGAATAAAGTGCAGAAAATATTCTCACAAAAATGTTTCTGAAGATAGTTTATAAATAACTGCAATTGAATCAATCATTTTCCCCACTTCTCTTATCAATACGCCCTCTCCCACTACATTTCCCACATCTTAACCATTAACTTCTCCCCATGGACTCGTGCACGAACGAATATATACATCCATATAACTTTGACACTATTGCAAAGTGCACATTGCCTCACCCATTTGTTCCCGCACCTCAATCCTCGCTCTATAACGTTGTTGAGATTCACTTTCCACTCTGCTCCAATGGAAATCCAAAGTTCAACGCAACAAAGCCCAGGCCTTGGATTAACAAGTTTGTCTCACGACCAAAATAGTTACTTGAGATTTTACAATGATACATAACGAACGCCTGCACCTATCATGAGAAAACATGCATGAGAGCGAAATATTGCGTGGTGAATGTGCAAGAAGTAGAGATTTGTGAGTAAAGGATTGTGGCATTTTGTGTCTCTCGATTCCACGTGATAATTTGAATCGTTTGCTTTCCCCATTTCTCTTCATCTCATTCTCTTCTCTTCTCTATGTATTCGTGAACGTGTGGGTGTGTAGATATGCATGACTATTCGTACATGCGATGGGAATACACTTCACCTCGATCAGATTCTCTATTATTCCTGTTCGAAGCTAACGCAAATGGCTAAACTAACTTGACGATGTTCTGAAACTAAATTTCAACGGCATCCTCGAAAATTGCTCCACGTAGAGACGTTATACCAATATATCTGTGTATATGCATGACGTATATTGAAGTATTCGCATATTTGAATGGTATTTGAATGAGTATTTTGCATTCCAGTTTCGATCCTTTCGTTTTTCGTATATTTTGTCAGACTTCCACTATTTTCATGGAAATTACTGCGAGCATTTTTGAACTTCGGTTCAATTAATTTTTTTCTGGCTTCCCTCAATCTAATTTCTTATTATGATAGTGAACTTACTAAAATAAAAACTTTTGCGGATGTGTCAGGGATTCTGAATGTGAAAAAATTCAATGATTTTAACTCACAATCAGTCGAATGCAGAAAACATTTTGAGAAATGTTTATAGCAACATTGTGAATGGTTCCTCATTGTGTTGAAATATAGGAGGGATGAGCTCCATTTTTGATGTATAAGGGAAAGGAAGAAAAGAACAAGAGAAAAATGAGAGGAAAAAAAGGAAGATTGTAGTCAGGCGGCAACCGTTAATATAGGAACGGTTGCGCTCAAGTGGAGTGGCCCATCGTTGGGTCAGACGTTCGTGCAAGTGGCGTTGATGTATTGAGTGTGTTCCTTGTCTATATCGCTCTTTTTTCTTTACTCTCGCGAACTTATTTCACTCCTCTACATAATAATAAATACACTCATATATTTATACAGTGTGTTGAGCATATTTTATATAGTCTCAAATATCGTGTCTACGATGCGGAAACTAAATTGGATAATGAACATGAAACTGGCGTTAAGTAGCCGGATATTGATGAACTTATTTGTGTTAATCCTGTGACATACATGAGAAAATTGGTGTCCAAGTCATAGTTAAGTGGTATTGAGGATGGTATAAGTTGATATATAAGTTTGACATGAACATGACTGTCACATGTGTGTTGACAAATACAAAAAGCGATGTGGCTTTAGCGTGAAAACTTTGAGTTTATTCTCGAAAAGTTAACGGAAGCTCGACCAGTATTGATATATTGCACACTCATCAGAAAGAAGTCACACATAATACCTGTTCACCTGTCGTCGACATTTTGTAAAAGGTGACAAAAACGATCGCTGTTGCCACGAGTTTACTCGTTCCGTTAGAACAAATATCATATCTAATATCTCTGTACTTTTATAGACTAAATTATCTAAACATGGATATAAAAATATATTTGTCTGTAGTGTCCCGCAGAAGTATCTATTCATTCGTGTTTTTTTTTTTTTTTTTTTTTTTTTTTCCATTTGAACGTTAGATGGAACAAATATAAACCGAAGAAAAAGAGAGGAGAAATTGCGTACAAGAAGAAAAGCTATGACTTCGAGAAAACAGATGAAAGCCAATGTTGACTTTATACACTCACTTTTTCCTTACAATGTGATTCATTTTCTCCTTTCATTTTATAATGTTGGCTGGGTGAAACACCAGAAAAAGGGAATTATAGTTTTTTTTCTACAACAATGTGCATTTGTGCCTCGAGCAGATACACGTTCACGTATATTTTTCGGCTTTCTCTTAATCTCCTCTTCACAATGTACAAAATAAAATGAAATGAAAAATAAAAATTAAATGATAGAAGAATGAACGAATAATACAATGGAACAAGAAGCTTTCACGGTATCACATGTTGTAACAATAGAAAGCTGAAAAATTATCACAACCTCGTTATTTGATTCTTCATTCCATTTAATTATTATATTGCGCACAAATTTCTATTTTTTTTCGTTTTATCTTTCTATTGTCATGAGAAATGAAATTTGTTTGATAATTAATCTTTATTGCTTTATCGTGGGTGAAAAATTTATAAAGGTATATTATTATACTTGAGATAAATGAGATACATATTCTATACTAAATACTAAATATTTGTCATTGTTATTCGGAAAATTATATCCAAACATCAACATCATCCCCTGAATAATTGCAATTTTATCCTATTCAAAACCACAATTTCGTCCGTGCAGAGATGTTGGTATATACAATATTATAGAAGAGATGGTACAGGAATGCACCGCATTTCTGTTCATGTACGTTCACATTTAAACGCACATGCATATATTATTAGTATGAGAACGGAGGGAGTAAAGAGACGATGCGATCGTTAGCAATTTCCACTTGCTGTTCCTTCTCATTCACCTCCTCTTCTTCTGCATGTTCTCCTGAATAACTGAGCGCATATATCTACACATACAATATCCTTTTACCGTATCGCTTACACTGTCATTACACATTGCGGAAATATTGACAAAACGAGAGAGCACTGTATGAAATTGAAATGAACACATTGAACATGAATAGTGAAAATATGAATCACCGTCAAATTTATATAAATTGAGGAGCTTTTTTACAGTTCTTTGACGTCATTTCAAGTTAAATCTACTTGAAAATTCAGAAGAATTCTGTTTTATTCTGTTTCTACTGAAGTAGAATCAGAAAAATCCTCACAGTTAAATCAACTGCATAGAGATAAAAATAAGTAATTACATTCGTACCTAATTGCGTACAGTTAATTCGAATTTGTATTCGGGATTGGCCATGCAGTTTCGTTTCACTGGGAATTAATCATGAGATATCAGATCGAATGATAATTCAGAAATGGAAATTGATATTGACTCGAATTTAAAAAATCTGAGTGACGAATGGAACAACATTTTTACGATGCTGTGCTTATCTTATTTGTTTGAGATTTTTATTGATGAATACGTAACAAATTCATTTTTATTTTACTCCTGAATTAATTTCATATTTTCTGCAATAGATCCAACAGAAATCTTCTTGTAATTATAAAATAAAAATAATAATTGATTACCTGTGGATGATAAAGTAAAGAGGAGATCATACATGAGACTGATAAAAAATTCAACTGCGAAAGATAAAATTCACTGTGATAGGTTGTTGCAACGACCAAAATTTATAAATCGATTATGAACGTTATCTCTCACCGCAGTATTTTGTGGGTAGTGTCAGTTTCCCAATATCACAAATTCATCATCACATTTTCATAATATTAATATTTTTTTGTTTCTTTTTTAGTTTCCGATATCAAAATTTCTAATTTGTATTTTGTAGTAATTGTTCCCTCACTCCATTATCTATTCGAATAATCGTGCAATAGCATAAAGATATTGTTGAATTTATAAAAATTGTTGTCAGCATACAATAATAAAGAGAACTATCGAACAATCAACTTTCAAAATTAATTGACCAATATCGAATGGAGTGCGCAATTTTTCATACCCAATTTGAACACGAATCACTAATTATGCATTGAATAGACGTCTGAATAGTTGAGTGATTGACCGCTTTATTAGTACTGAGCTATTCAAGTGATTATCTCTTTTTATTTTTTCGATAAACTCAATAATATTGGGCTAATCTAATGGTGTATTTATGCAGTTGACGTAAACAAAAAAATTAATTGAGAGTCGCTGTGATAGATAACTCTATCAGCTTTGTATCGAAGCACAGAAATTCCAAGTATGTCCAAACCAAAATGACATTGACGCTTCCGCACTGTAATCATATATAAACATATACTCCGATGATGGACATCAATAAAATGACTCATCATCACGAATCGAAGACAAGCTCAAAAAAATTATTTTTCTCCGGTCAATAGTTAAACATCAAAAGTGTTTTTACTGAGTATCAATGGAGGAAATGTTGTGAATGCTACGGTCATAGGCACCAAAAATATTCTATTGCGAGTGATTCATCTGTGCTTTGAATCATGCACTTATATACAGGGTGGTTGATTTCATGGAGCTGTTTCTCAATTAAAAACACATCCGACTTCCACAATTCCAAACAATTCAATATTGCGTTTTCAGTTCACCAACCATACGCAAACATATCATCAACCAGCAACATCTTTGGCAGTTAATCAATAATTCAGAATTTGAATTTACAAACAAAACTTTTCCCTTTTGATTCATTATAAAATGAATATTGCGGGGGATTATTTGGCTATAACAAACAATAAAAACTTTTTGCCAAGTAGATTAAACCAGTGAAGTAGTGTTATGAATTTTGATAGCAACTAAAATCACCGTGCTACTGATATAAGTATTCGATTTTCAAGTATAGAATGATGTAAATGCGTTTTGCACACAATGACTATCCATAACCTTTATACATATATTTTGCATGTATATAATATCGATTGTGATTCAAATTCCAGTGGAGTGATACGATGGCACTGTAGATGGTGCCATTGAATGGAGAGTTATCGATGGCACGTGATGATGAGTTCGCAACAGCGACTCATGTATGTCAATCACGGGATCGCGTTTCAACGATTCCCTTTGGTGCTCTTATTACAATCGAAACACACCTACACTATATCATATATAGAAAGTCCTAGACTTCCCACGCTGGGGTCATATATTCATGTAGGTAGAATGGCTCAGTATTGTATTTTGAATTACTTTGTTGATAATGTTCAGAGGTGTTACAATCGATATCATTTTATGATTCTGTTCAAAATGGATCATAAACTGAAGTCAATTTTGAACAACTGATCACTATTTGTTGAATATTTATTTGTAGTATTATACCAATGTTGTTATTCTGTTCATCTCATTTTGTCATTTATGTTTCTGCATAATTTTGAAGTTAGGATTAATTGGAGTAGTAATTAATATGACGTACTGGAGAAAAAAGGACTTAGGGAACAATCGTTCTGGAACAATGTACCAGAATTTAGTTGGAGGTTTTGTTTTACGGTCAGTGATTCAATGGGTTTTTTCTTTCTTTCAATTACGTTTCAAGGTGAAAAAGTTAGCACCGATATTCTCGTTCAATTTTTGCACACTAAAAAATTCATTCTTATTCCCTGAGTGAATAAAGTTCTGGTGCATAACCTCAGAAGTTTCTTTTATCAAATATTATGAGTGTGAATATCATCATGATGTTTATCATCATCATGATGATGTGAAACAGCTCACCCCACAATCATAATTTTTGAAAAAAGGTGATACAACTGAAAAACCGATCTACTAGTATACTGATTGAATTTATCGGTTAATTGGAGTTCTGATGATTTACATGATTAGTCAGATGATTACGATACATCATATCTCATGTATTTTACCCGACAAAGTCAAATGGTACGAAATAAACTCGTGTAGACGTTTTAGAATTGTCTCATCAACTCTAATCGTAATCTGACGTAACGAGAAATGATTTGAATGTGTAATATCGATTTATTTTTGATGATGTCAAATTCGGGTGGAGAGCAGTCATTTTGCAATGGAACTGGAACATTTTCGTTGCAAAATTTTCCGTTATGTTTCATGCAATATTTATTCCATAGATTCTATTTCTATTGCCGAATACTGAATGGCTATGTGTATTCATCCTGTGATAAGAGAAATATAACTAGGAAGACGCAACTGCCGGTCTTAGTTATTGGACACAAAGAGACTGCAGGTTGACTGCTGTATTGAATTAATAGATGAATGAGACTGAATAGAGTCTACTGGGCAATGTAAAATGAAAATACCTTGTGTACAATGTAACAGACTATGAATCGTGGGTTGATTAGTTGCAATTCAGAGAAATGACCTCTCGAACGAATGTAATTTACTATTAGACAAATATTTAGTGAGATGTCAACGAGTACCCACTTGGGTACGCCTTCCATGACATTCACAAACATATTTTTGCACTGTTCAATGAAAAAAAAATGGAAGAAAAACCCATTATCATTTTGACGTCTTTCATAATGTCACCGTGTTTGGGAAATAAAAACAAAATTATTCGGGGAAAAATATGAAGAAAAAAGTAATGAAAAAAGAAAAGAAAAATGCTCTACATAGATATATCATTTCTGACAAGAGCAAGAACCTTTGAGAATCCATTTGTCTCTCTCTGTTACGATCCCCCAACCATCTCATCCGCCCCCACCTGGGGATCTATTCTATCTTACAGATGACAACTAGAACACTATTTTTAACTACGAATTACTCAAATGAGTACTATAATCATCCATCAAATAAATCCAATTTGACTTGACACACAATACGTTTGTGAATAGTTTGTACAAATTGCCAGTAAGAATATTGCTTTCATCACCACCAGGACTTTTCAAAATATTCAGAGAGTCCGATACCGATGATCCCCTGAAAAAGTTCTAAAGAAAAATATGGATTATCTTCAGAGCATATGAATGGTCGTCGCTCGGCCCAACAACCAGCTTCCTACAATCAACAAAAGCGAGTGGATCTAAAGCGACCTATTTCGAATAAAAAATTACTAACTATGAAAGCCAGTATTATTGTTACATCGTGTAATCATTGGCAGGATTCAAAGTTAAAGTTATTACGTCGATATTTACTGCAAGTGTTAGAGATCGAAGTGCACTCCTCACACACAATATCGACTCTCGTATACGAGTTGAATCTTTATTGTATTATTTGGATACTGTAACTACTGAATTTCGTAGTAACATCTAATACACTCTCGAAATTATTGTATTCATCTTCAATTTTAGTTCCACAAATCATACAGACAATTCAATTAAATAAAGTAATTCAAGATCTCAAACAAAGTAGAAATACGATAAATTATTTGGAATAAAATATCAGTAGTCGATTTATTATTTTTTATTTATGGAAACTAACGTGGAGTATAACGGCATTGAGGAGCTGTCTTCTTATCTATGCGTATCAGCATAATTTATTGACTCTTATCAATATATAAAGCTCAATCGTGAATATTAGCAAAATTTTTCAACGGCACAGCGCTAAGACGTTCAAACCCGAGCGCCTGGCGATGAATTTTTTCTGGGAGGTTATGGATCTTACCAGTAAAGTCATGGGTTTCTTCCATTAATGATAAAAAACCTCTCGACTTTTTCGGGAGCAGCGTGCCATTAGTAAGCAAACAGAGTTTCCCACCACTACACTGAACATAAATTATTTCATCCACGGCTGTACACTGAATAGAAAATCATAAAAAGTTAATATAGAAATATACGTATCTTTGTGGATAACTACATCAGCAATATAGGGTAGTTACAACAGCTTTTCTTAGGAAGCTGTGGGAGCTATTCATATCGTTGCTACAACTATAGAAAGTGCTGCGATATCTAGTTCAAAATTTTTCCAATCAATGTGTCATTGTCTGTCTGTGAGATTGTGTCGATTGCGAAGGTATTTCTCCATTTTCATGGGAAACTGGTTTCCCATTTGAACTGAATGACACAATGAGTGAAAAATACATCAGAAGAGTGGCATTTTGAAAAGTATGTATCCGCTTTTGATATATATCCCAATGTGTTATTTCTCCATACATGTAACGACTTTTCATCAAGGATGAGTTTTTGTTTTTGCACGCCTGAACAATCTGGTAGAAAACTTTCGTAACTATCTGTTTGATAATATTCGTCGGATGTGTGTACGAAATATTTCGATAGCTGCAACAGCTATTTAATCAAATCACTAGTTCGGTATCATTACTACAGCAATACTGAGGATACATTCAAGAGAGATAACTGCGGCAACAAACCTTCATCGTTGTGGCAGTGATATTTGCATATTAGTGTAAGACATTTTGACAGATCAAAAGATCGGTCAACTTGAAAGAGCTGACGTCATTGCAAGACGGAACAGGTTTCAGGTTTGGTAAAGGAATGTGATGATAATAGAAAGAGAACAGGTCATGAGAAGAAAACGGACCGGAAAATTTGAATAACATTTTATAAGGGCGCGACATATAAGCGCCGGTGAGTAATTATCGAACGTCTGGAGCTTTTCCATTGATTTCATAGATTTCCACATCGTGCCAATACTCCCTCCAATGAGAACCGGAACAGACGCACCAACCAGGACAGATGATACTATTACCACCACTACCGCATTACTTACTAACCACGAAATGTGCCGGCAGGACAGAGGGTTATAAGCTGGGTCAATGGTCCATCATGGCCAAACAGATGGAGATTGAACTCACCGAAGGAAGTAAGAGGCACAGAAAGGTTCCTAAATGCATTCACCAATATGAATTAGAAACACTCAAATTCAGCAATACATTCGCTCAAATACGTATCATTCCTATAAATTATATAGTCTTATTTTTTTTCTATCATAAATTCGTTCGAGTCACCTTCAAATTCACTATCGGGACGATTACATTATTCATTCTTCAATACCTTCCAACAATTATTACTCAGACAGTTCCTTTGAAGTGAATTTCTTTGGAAAATATATCATTCGCTTCATGATGTCGTCAAACAACAACTTCACATTGAAGAATCAACACCAGTGATGATTCAAATCGAATTAAATTCAAAGGTAGTCATACCAATCATACGAGGCTAATTCTATTGTATGCATCGAAGTCACAATTAACATACATCAATCTAAAATCTACATATTCAGACGTACATCGCAGGTGTATCACAATCCAAACATGAAGTGTGTGAGAAGAATTCACTAGGATGTTTAACATCATAGAAACCATTCATGTATCGCTGCATTGGGGCATTCAACTAGAATAATTTTCGAAACTTTAATGACAGTAGTAGACAAATAAATTCTTCAGTTTGAAGTGCAATAGCAATTACTGAAGTAAGAAATATCACTGCTATTGTCAGTGCACCAGGTGACACGAAGTAAACTGTCCACTTCATGCAAACGCACCAGCGTTAAATCACGCTGTGATAATGACCCTCCCCCACATAGAATTATCACCATTACCGTTGACCATTCCCACCCTCAATGCAGCTCTGCATCTCCTGATACAGGCGCACCACCGCCAACTCTAACCCAATCACAGTCATGTCACGTTGAGTAATGCCACATCACTTTTTTTTTTACGAGCCGCTGTTGCCCGTTAATAGAAGGATTCGCCAGATTACCAAAACACTCTGTGTCCCTGTGCACGCATATATATTTTATTTTCTATTTAAATAACAAATTTGCAGAGGAACAAAAAAAAGCGTTTTTTTTTCCTACTATAATCCAATCCCGCAGTAGAGAGAGAAAGAGTAAATAACAAATGTACTGGTGCGAGAAAAAATTACGAGTGGTTAATTATTTACTTTATAAATGACTGCGAGCGTATATGAATCTCCACGGATTTTCCCATTAATTCGCTGCAGCGTATTGCGTGCCTTGTATAGTTACCTGTCAGAATGGATATTCCTTTCCGTTTCATTTTTTTTACATATACCGCACCTTAATAATAAAATAAATGTAATTAAAAAAAGCCACAACGCTGTTTTCTCTATGCTCAATTTACGCATACAAAGAGAACTCTTTTCGTTCAATAGATATTCGTTAGTAGATATTGAATCTCGAATTATTATTACTAAATTTATATTACCCAAAGTGACTTATTCTGAAGTTCATGATATTAATATTATCAACCGATAATTTGTAAAATATCATTCTCTATTGATGAATATATCCGATAAATGCATTCATTCACATTCAACGAATCCTTTGCTCATTGGATATAATGGAGCAACGTGGAAATGAAGAAATAGTCCTAATCGAGTATGGTTATGCTATTGGATTTGGATGTAATAGGCTCTAGAGCGATTGGCGAAAATGATTTCCAATTATGTGAGTGTCAGACTGAATGTGTAAATGGTATTATATGTGGCGAATGAAGTAGAGAAAGGAGGAAATATCCATAGATATGAAGCTGAAGAGGGGGTTCAGTGTGAGTTTAAACTACGCTGTTACGATGTGTGGGTTAAGAGGAGATAGATTGGGAGATAGAGGGGGGTTGGAGTGGTATTGCCAGATCCAAATTGCTCTTCTCGACATTTTTATTCGGTCATTTTCACACTTCGCCCTCTGGCGGCGCATCGTATGCGTCGTCGGTTCTAATCGGTAAGCGCTACAATTCCCAGTTCGCTTTTAGCGCCCTTGGTGGATTAAATTTCTATGGGATAGAATGAGGAAGGTGCGAATGAAATGGAGGGAAAAGACGTTTAACGTAGTCCCCATTATGTGTACTTCACATGCTAGTCAATGTGTTGAGTCCCACCCACGTGATATGAGTCGAGAACGCGTTTGCAATTCCCATTGGGTCAACTTGCTCCTTGGAATTGCAGAGTTACAATATTTTTTTGCGTTCATCTCGTTTTTCCTACTTTAATACATTTTCGCGACACGAAACTCAGATGATCTGGAGACATGTGCCAGACTGAAGGCGCGTTCCAACTTTATTTTATCTTTTATTCTATCATCTCAATATTAATATCCCATGAAATTGAAACAACGTAATTCCTACATCGCGCCATTGCATATATATATATATATATATATATATATATATATATATATATGTATATGTTAATATGTATGAGAGATATTTCAAACGGATTGAAGATGGCAATTGGAATCAAATGAATTATATATAACTAGATGACAGTTGTTGAGGGCAGTGGAGTTAGTTGTGGAAATCGTGGACTAATCAGAATTTTCACTAAGTGACGACAATTACACCAGTCACAGTTCAAGGTATCAAAATCGAATCTCCTGCGGAATAAACTTTAGGTGAAACGTTCAATTCAGTCAAATAAAATTGTTCATTCATGCATTTTCAATCTCACAGATCGTATCGCGTACAATTCTCTCATTCCAATTGATCTACATGCATTCCATTAGTGGAAATAAAAAGAATCGCATTTCTTCAGAGCTGCAGCACGCTCATCACTTGCAGTTCTTCTTCCATAACCAAAGCAGACAGTAATGTGAAGAGAAGAGTAACTAAGAACAACTTACAGTAACTCTAACAAGACCATAAACTGTGCCAACATTTACTTTATCTTATTTTTATCATGAGAAATATTCATCTAGGTAATGAACCTTTACACAATCCATCATGATTGATGATGAACATTTTGTTACTAATCAATGGGACATTGGAAAGTATACGCGAAAATGATTCAAAGGTGCACAATCATCAAGCTTATTAGGTGTTGAAGACAATCGTCAACACAGTTTTTACCACTCCTCAAATTTTCTTTTCCTAGTAGACAGTGAGATTGAATGAAGTCTTTGACAACATGATCAGTATGATGTGATTAAGTAATAAATTCTTGTGTTGTTAGCTATATTTCTTTCCTACACTTCACCCTAAGTCCATCACTTGAAATTCGACCAAAATAAATTAAAATCAATATGTCCTAAAACGTTCTGCAGTTCTTCACAGCACGAAATTTTTTTGTTTCAGTTGTGCGAAAAAAATAAAATAGATTTTTATTATTATCGTCATTTGTTCACTTCTTCATATGAACCATAATATTTGAAAAAAAAAAAGAATTTAGTTAACAAACGCATTAAGGAGCAATATTATGACGTGAGAAATCATCATAGCGTGAAAATTGTGATAATAACATATCGATGAATTCTGTCATACAGAAGTTTTTCAAGACATTAAAAAATCGGAAAAAGAATAATTAATGTATTGAAACAATTTTCAAGTCGTGATGTCCCAAGTATCACTCCGTCCCTCATAAAAAAAAAATCAATACAAGATATTATGAGAACTGGGGATTTACCTACCACCTTAGAACGGGGTTTTTCAACTATTATAAATTAATTGTCGAGCGATTATTTGGAGATGACTCGTACTTAGTTAATGGCGTGATGTGAATATCAACGAGCACGCGAGTTCCCATCATAAATATTTGCTTATCTATTTATATAATAAAAAAAGTGCACAAAGATTACTCAACAGTTACTAAATATTCATTGACTGTTACTAAACATTCAGTTGATACTACAGACAATAAAATTTGAACATTCAATAATCAACGATGAAACAATTTCCACCTAACAAATGAACCGAAAAAAAAAAATACGTCATCCAATATTCATCATTTACTATAGCCCGATAATAATACAAAACAAAATAATTTACTTATCAATCTAATATTTTTCTCCATGCCATCATTATTATTAACCGCAAACTAAATTCTCTTAAATCCAATTAAATTAATTGGTCTTCGTGATCCACTAGAATCGATTGTAAGGATACACAACAAAATACCTTCATATGTCTCTATATACAATATACATACATACAACACACGCACACATGAACACTGTAGTAAAGCTTTTGGTCTGTAGGCTTGAGGGAGAATCCTCAGGAGAACATGTGGAAGCCATAGATAGAATTCGTATTGCGCCCCCGAGTCGACATTCATCTGATGTTCGTCAGTAGTTCTCGATGGCGGTGGCTGCCTTGTGTATGATGGGTTACGTAGGAAGCGCACATTTACGGAGGCACAAGGACATATATGTTAGATAGAGTTGGTCGGAGTAAGTGAGAGGAGAGAAAGTGGAGATGGGCTTGGCACGATGAAATCGTATTACTAGTGCATTGTGGGAGCTGAATAGCCCGCATTAGAGCCAACGAGGTTCAACCATTCCCTTCTGCATTTACCTCACTGTATAGTGTCCTCTCACACCCTCTTCCGCCCTATCTCGTACTCTAGGTCGATAGAGTCCTCCGGGTGCTTGTTTTTTGTTCACCACCACCCACGAGAATTTTGTTCGAGTTGGACAAGTGATTGCAAAGCCAAATAAGGAAAAAGAAAAAAATGATAGAATTGGATAAAATGAATGAGAAAAGAAGAGTGTTGATATGGGTATGACGAAGATTTGTTTTATGATTGGGATTGATACTGATGAGTCATTGCTATCTGATTCGAGATAATATGACGTCTCTGAAGCAGGGTAAATATAGATCTGGGGAATTCGAACGTGGATTGAATGAAGACAAAATTTAAAATGAGAAAGATGGGGATTTATTGATTGAGGGATTACTTCAATGGTTTCATATCACTAATGTAATGTGGTATCGAGTGAAGAGAAACAGAGTTCAGCAAATCTTTGGTATACGTGAAGAGAGTTTTTGTGGAGATCTGGAGTATTTTCAGTGTAGACTAAAGAACAAGATGAAATTTCGATTGAAATAGTCGATGCGATTCCACAAAACATTCACATTCAAACAAAATTGTATATAACTCTGGAATCGGATGACAGTGAACTTTTATTCAATTTTGTTCTTTTCTCGCGAACCAGGTTGATAGAGCAATGACACACATTTTCAGGACAATCGGAACCATTCGATTCCAGTAAAAAAGTCTAAATATCTTCTCAAACATTATTGTCAACTTCCAACATCTATAGACCTGTCTTTGAGATAGAGAAAGCTTTTGTTCATTTACTAAGTAGTTCCTTTCCTCGTAGTTATTACGGAAACTCGATGTCATCCAATCTATACTGTCATTTGCATTTACACAAATAGTTCCCAATCACCTAAACACAATCATCCAATAATATTAATTCAATAATCAACATAACACTCAGCTTTTCATAGACTAACATACTTCAAACCGTTTCAAAGTACATTCATTATATGATGTTGAAGAATTAAGGCTGCAAGATATTGTCATCATTTGAAGGTCTTCGTGAACTTCTATATAGTGTCATTCCGTTTCATCTCACCAACTACAGTAATTGCTTTGACTGAAGAATGCAATATCCCGGCTTTTTTTCTTCAGATCAGTCGGCTGCTCATAGGCCATCATCATTTTGTTTTCCGCTTCACCTTTACACTCTGTATATCTATATAAGTATCTATATCATGTCTTATTCCATTCCATTATACCAATTCACTCTCGTGTATACGTCTTTATCCACGAATTGCTTCTTCTCTTGTGGAGCAAGAGAAAGTATGAAGGTAATAGAAATAAGGGGAAAACATCAAAGAAACGATTTTTTTTTTTAATGATCTTTGAATACATTTATACCATCATGGAGAGCACTAGCAATTAATTTTCTAAGATGTAGCTTTGTGAGATCACTAAGTTCGAATACTTTTGGTTCTTTAATTAATTACAATTTGTCAGGAAGCGAATAATGAATTGTAATATCAAAATTGACTGCATTTTCACCAATAATAATTTGCAAGAAGCAAAAAGTTTATATAATAGCATGGAAATTAATTTTCTATATTATTAGAAATTGTATCAATTGAATTTTTATTTATAGTTGATAAATAAATACGAGTTTGAATGAAAAGTTATAAATGTCGATCTGTAGTGGATCAGTGGAAATATTCATCAGCTCCAATCTTTTATTCATGCTCCTCTGAAAAAATCTGCTAATATTTTCTAAAGTTTTCCCTGTTATATTACTATTCAATTTTCGGAAAATGATGATGATATTTTTGGGAAGAGATAACTAGGAAGAATGCACTTGCTGTGAATTATACAAAACAGTGTGAAACTTTCATCAACAAGCCTCGGACAGAAGCTGATTTTGAATATAATATATTATCGATTTGCAGCGTTGGAAATGTATTGACGTAGTATTATAGAGATTAAGCTGGAACGTGCGACGAACGGTCACAAAATTGCCAATTTCAGCGAATTTTCATATGAAAATGTTGACATGACACGTAAGTAATATTGTTTTTGTTAGTATACAGGGGTGAATTTTGAAGTGACGAGTTTTGTTTGGAGTGTGTTATACATTGAATAGAACTGAATGGGATGCCTCGTATTTTTCGGTTCGTACATTTTTATCCGATGCTCCCCCATCTCAACTGTTGTCGTGCACTTCTTTTTCCTTCTTTTATTTCTTTTATTCTTGTCAAGCCGGACTTTAGCGAGACAGAAAGAAAAGTCTCATAGTATATCTCTATCATCGGAAAGTGACAAAAGAAATGGCAAATACAGATATAAAGACACGCACGTAGACAATGAGGGTGAAGAGAAGTGCAGAGAAGTAGGAAAAAGTTATTGTCGTTTCCCGTTCTTGGTGGAGATGAAATGGTGAAAGTAGAAAAAGTGAGAGGAGGGAAAAAACACCGAATATAGAAAGGAAAATATGGAGGACTTACCCATGTCGTTGTCACCAGGCACCCCAAGACTGTCGCTATTGTCGTTGATGAAGGCTTCCGCCGTTGACGTGAATGTTTGTGGTGATAGCGTGAGATCGGGCCCACTTTCACTATCGAACAACTCCAAATTGCCGTTTCCTGCAACAAAGAAAAACATCGCATGAGTATGACACATTTGATTTCAACTGACATTTTAAACACAGATTTAATGAATAGATTTTTCTTTTTTGTTCCTTCATTGCTACATACGTCAATTCATCATTGGATGCAAAGTTATTTTTCGTGTTCAGTTAATATTGACAATGAGATATTATTAGAAAGTTCATTTATATAAGAGAACGGTTTGGCTACATGAAATGCATTGGTCATGTATTGATTATTTTTTCAAATGCTAAAGAGCATCCAGCTCTCATCCATAGAAGTTAACTTTCATGTTTCTCATAGCAGCGTTATAGACTCAATAAAAATAGTCCATCTCTTAATGTAATAATGGAATGATGAATAATTTGACAATGCAGAAAATGAACTCCAAATAACGAGGAAAATTAAAATATATATTTCATTTAAAGTCAATTATTGTGCTTTAACTCGATTATAGAATAAATTGTGGAGTAAAAACAGTTTATTTACAAACTGAACTGTGTTTGCATTTAATCGAAGTACGTGTTATGACGATTTCAAGCACGCTAGTTTGAAAACAATGGTGATGAAAACAGATGAATTCAAAGTTTGCACTGAAAATATTATACTCACACCATCTACTTCAAAACAATACAACTTTTGTGTTCGACTTTCGGAAGAATATTTCTTCTATAATTATTTCGAGGAATAGAAAAATGATGAAAATACTTTCAATATATCGATTCAAAAGATGGGAGTATTATTTTCGAGATAATCTGATTTAGTATATTCATCGACTTGACAATCTTTCTGTTAGACTCACCGTCGAGGGAGGAGAACTATTTTATGGCCCTTCTACGAAAAAAAAAAAAAGTACTTCACCGTATGCTCTACTATAAATCAATTATTGAAAACCAACGAACTTTTATGGGAGCATGGGAGTAATGGCAGCTAGAATACAGCCGAGTCATACGCATAATCGATTTTCACAGAAGCCACCTATTTTCGTATTCAAGATAACATATAAAAATAATAAATGAACGAAAAATGAAAAAGGGTGATGATATTTCATGATATATTGGAAGACTTCGCACAATTGGAATTTATGATTGCAACATACTATTTCCAGGTCACAATAATCAATATCTATGACAAAAATTGAAATAAAATGACTTCTGACAGTAGGGTAGATGTACCGTTTGTGGCCACTGACACCGTTTATGGCCACTATGAGATTCATAAGTAAATATTAATTATTTAGTTCTTACTATAGTATTTTGGAGTATATTTATAGGGTTTTTTGATATGTTGGCAAAGCTGCGAACTCTGGTCTATACTCGTTAAGAGCATAATATATGAAATAATTGGAAACATATTTGGACGCGTGTTGTAACTTTGGAATTTTAATTATTTCTTATAAGAATCTGCAGAAAACCTTGGTAAGTAAATTATTGATATTTGTCAAGATTGATAATATTCTTTGGATTTTTATGATATATACTACTTCAATAACTTAATAGTAAGTAAAAAAATATAAATTTACTGATAATAACCTAAAATATGGATGAAAAAGCCTACGGCCACAACTGGTACAGCAAAAGTATACAAATGCTACTTTTGGCCATACCATGGCCCAAGTGGCACATACGTTTTCCAGTTTTGGCCATAGTATTTAATGTATGCAATTATAATACTCTAACGATACGTCGAAAGTCTTTAGATGAAGTTATGAATGAAATAATTGTGTGGCCTAAAAAAAAACAGTCATCAAAGCGCAATTGTGCTGTTGCACATTTACCATCAGTAAAAACAGCTGATAAATGGATAGAAATTATGGAAGTGACAGAAAAAGAGAAGAATGACAAAGAAAAAGAAAAAAAAATTAAGAAAATTGAAAGAGAAGAAATAATAGAAAAACAGAAAAATTCACAACGAGAAAAATTAGAGGCAAAAGCTAAAAAACAATGAGTTGAGAAGAAACCTGCAAACCCGCGAAAAAATTCTAAAAAATAACAAGTTTCATACATACACCAATTTTATTATATTTTGTTCAAGTGTGTTGAAAATAAATTGATATTTTGATTATCAATTGAGTTGATATTAATAAAATTCCCACGAACAAAAAAAATTACTTACTATGGCTGTACTACTTACAAAAGTAGTACAGCCAATGGCCAAAAATAGTGCTTCTATGGCCACTACTGGTGAAACAGGATGGAAGATTAAATATGATTAATTTTTTATAATAAAGTAAGATTCAAAGATTTGGACTTTTAATAATTTGATCATTAATACACTAATAATTTTATTAATTCATATTTCGTTATGAAATACTTTATTCAAGTTATTTTAAACAACGGTTTGACATCCAAACTCAACGCTCATAAGGCAAATCCTCCTAGATTCTGTGTAAGGGGAAATAAGGGAATATTCTTCCCTTTTTAGTGAGCTTTTATTCAATGAAACCGCAACTTCGGCATTCAAAACTGAAGCTTCAAGACAGCACTTCCTCACCCGTGGATATTTTTATGATGAAGGGTCTTTAACCTCTCTTGGCTGCCCTGTCTTCAGCCAATTTTTTCAGCCAGAGGTGATGTGTGTTAACAACACCAGATCCACTTGCGTAATTTCAGAATCTTTCCCGATAATTTTCAGAATATTTTCATCCAGTACATTCAAACTTCCTTACTTTGTAATATTTTCAAATCGTTTTGAACCATTTCAAATCATGAGGGTAACACCGATTCGTTGTGTTAGGTCCATGAGAATGTCCGTACTTTTTTTTGAGGAGTGTCTATATTTGCCCACATAACTATTAGTATTGTCTTGTATAAGTTCTAGTAGCCAGGTAAGAATGGCGTCTGCCCTCTGCTGTGCCAGCCTCACTATGCGGTATTCCTGCCAGGAACCACAATTGAAGACAACTGTAAAGTTACAACTATTTTCACCAACTTATTAAGCAATTTCCGATATCACATCAATTGTCGGGGTATCTTTCGCAACACTCCAGGCTTGCCTCACCTCTCGTGTAAAAGCTACTGTGTGTAAAGATCAGACATTGATATATCTCTCGTATATATTCGACTGTGCTAGGAATTGGTCACTGCATTGTGCAACACATAACCTCGACCCTGTACCTTACTTTTTTCGTTTTTTTATTTTCCAAACTTTCCCTCGTTTTGACAGATCTAATGAGTGTACCAACCCAACAACTACAAGTTTACCGTTTGATTCCTTTTGTCTTTCCCTATTATACATTTTATTGGCGTCATCAGACAAACACTTACTGAATTTCTTCTCAAGTAATCTAATCTTCTTTCTCAAAATCTCGTGATCTCGATCTCGAGATATATATATATCTCAATCAAAATTAATGGATTCTTATAAGCTGATGCTCATACGTGTTATTCGTTCAGCACAAAATAATGTTATGAGATACAATATTGGCGGGCGCCGTCGAAACCCGAAGACAGCGAAATGTGAATTTGATAGCTCTAGAACCGTGGACTTTAAGGCAGAAGAAGTGGTATCGCCATATGTAAACTTGAGGGCGAGATTTGAAGTATAATTTCCAATTATATAAAATGACAAGTCTTCGAAAAAGGTCTGCACTGATTTGTGTTATAACACCGTTTTTTTTTTTCTCCATCTTATACATTGATAATGTCAAGTTCCTCCAGAGTTGCAAACAGAAATGGAAGCACAATCTTCACCAACGCAATCGACCTCATCATGAAAAAGAGAAAGAACCTCGTAAAATACAAAAATACTCAAATATGCCAATCATAAAATTTTAGATGGCCTATTTTGCCACTCTACCCCATACATATACATTCAAACTATTCACCAGTCAATTTTATTTTACGACACCCATTTTCAACCGAGCCAACTTTGCCCTAGGCTTTTCGTTATCGAGCTTCGACCACACATAAACGCCACGCGGGGGCTTAATGCGAATCGATCGTTCCCGGTCTATGGGGGCTAAAGGGAATGAGTTAAAAATACGATGAGGGTGGTATTGGTATATCTCTAACGTTCCCATGGCGGTTATAATTATCCCTATGCTCCATTGAATACAATCACTGCGTATCCAAATTCAGATCAAATATCGTTAATTGCGAATGCTTTGAAGAAAGAAAAATAAATGGAAAAAAAAGAAGAAAGGAAACAAAATGAAAATGAAACGAACTAATCACTGTTGCCGTGGATTCGTGTTTCAAAATCATCCACGAAGTTACTGATGAACCTCACGACGAGTTGAATCGTGTAAATGGTGATTGTAGCAGTAAACGTGGAGAGATAGGAAGAGTGGATCGTACACATGAATATGTAATGATCAGCCATTTCAACGTGCCGCGCACATACATATTGGGAATATATGTCTGAATGTGTGTGCGGATGAGTCTAAGTGTATATGAGCAACGATTTGAAATTCGAGTCGATTGATATATTCAAGAATTATGCAGCTGGCTTCGGAGGTTGATGGGTACTCAACGCTAGTACGGAGTTGGATATGCAACAGAGTATGCATAAATTCTAATTCAGTTCACTCCAATGTCTACATTGAAGATGCTGCTGATTGATTCAGTATATGTGGCGAACGACAATGTCGATGCAATGGGTTGGTGGAATGTCATGTGAGTATGTTTGTCAATGGAAATTTTCAACAGAGGGAAGACAGTGTTTCTTGACGTCATTTGGTATAGGAACTTTCTTATTTTCCCCGCATTTCAAAAGAAATAAGTTCATCTCGGTATGAATCATTTGTTATTGACTTTGTTTGCCATTGGCGATTATTCGTTTCTATAGTCTCCGAAGATCTTATCACCAACATGATCTTTGTTCTCCGTCGGACTTTTGTGTAGCAATTAAAAACTCGGATTAATAGAAAGATACAGACCTAATGTTTATAATGCTGCATTTTCCGAAATTTTGATAGCTCAAACTGTGGAATTGACTGCGAAAACCAATTATTTACGAATAAGTACTGTAATTTTGAAATAAACAGTAACCTTCAATTTCGGAAAACTGCAAATTGTCGATGAGAATTCATCCCTATGGTGAACAACTAAAGCTCGTACTAAGCCTGGACGCATTATTATTGTTCAAGTACCCGAACATTTGTATTAATGGTCCGGTGCTTCCAGACACAGTGTAATATCGTGGAGAGATGCATAATTATAGCAATGATAGCATTGAAAGAAAATTTAACAAAAAGATTGACTGTAAAAGTACTGGTGCATGGTGGACCGGAAAAAGGACATGCTGACAACAATGAATAGTTATGATCTGGTTCTGAAGAACTTCATAGCACTGCAATTGAGGAAATGTAAAATTTCCGGAACTAAAGTGATCAACATCATTCGACTACTAAAGAAATGGAGATAACGTTCCACCCTGACTGGGTCAGTTCGTATGGAAATGGCATTCAACTCTACCATACACGCAATGACCAACATATCGGGCATATCTCATTAAGTGGAAACAAGAAATCCTAAAAGCAGAAAATTAATTTCTGCTTCAAGCATACGAAGAATCAGATGATTCTGTTTGTGCTTTTTGTGTGTACAATAAGCACATAACATGGGCCAAACAGTATGGAAGGGGAGACGACGCATGTCACAGGTATCGATCCACCCGATTACCAAGAACGAGCCACCATTTGGAATTTCAGTCGTTTTCTTATGGCGCTAATTGAAAAGGATGATTCTAGTTTTGTTAATCTTCTGGAGACTGTGATTCATCGTTTCATAATTGTCATATCATCGAGGTAGTCTCACGAAAATAAGCTAGGACTCTTTGCGAGAAATAACTGAAATAAATGTGAGTATACAATGCAGCGAAAACTTGCTTTTTTCGTAAATGTTTTTTTTGCAAACCATCAAATTTATTGGACGTCAGTTGCCCCGAAACCCTAAGAAAAATATGTTAACGGTACCTGGTATATTTCACGGTAATTGGAACCTTGGGATAAATTATGGTACTGAAGTCAATTGAGCTCTTTAGAATTGTGCCGCATGGAGGCAATTTAGAAAATTACTCTTGCCTTAATATTATTGAAAAAATCATACTGAATATCGGACCCAGTGGTGGAGTCATAAGACAACATGATATCGAGGTTGAGAGAATCGAACGGATTTATTTGGTCATTCTGACGTTTTCCTCGTGAAAATTACTCGTGGACATGAAAAATTGATTTAAAAACCATAACATGAAAAATATGCATATCTTTGAGCGGGTGCTCATAAAGCGAAATAAAAAAGACACATTTCGATTATTTCAGAAAAATTTGTAGCTATGGAGAATCGCGTATACTGTCTTTGAGTAATGTTTGTTTCCTTTCGAGAGTATTTCTCAACTACAATTACTGAACTAGTTATGGCAGCAATTTATTAAAAAAAAAGAAAAGAAAAGAATCAGCTTCGACTGCCACACGATCCGGAACGTTAATATCAGAAATTAATGCACAACATTGCAAACAACTATTTAGCCTCTTAAAAGTTATTTGGAAATAGTGAGATTGATGTTTTAATTGAGTAAACATCCCCTTCTTTCTGTGAAATAGATGACAAATTATTTGGATAAAAGTTTTTCTCGACCATTGAGTTTGAAATATTTTTGTGATTCTGTAGAGAATTTTTCTTCTGCAATTGTTTTTGCCACAATTCCACTTTTTCGATACTGTGATTAACCTAAGTTTATACCCATTGCGTTTACCAATGGTGATAATGAACAAAAACTGTTCACTCAATTGAAATGCCCACCATATAAAAAAAGTACATTACACTGTGAATATCATTAATTCCACAATCAATTTGTGAAAATTGATGATAGCACCTGCATTCTTAGTTCAATCACCCGATTTTTCATTGTCTATTCTGTAAATTAGAATAATAGAGTCAAGTCATAAGTTGACATAGTTGGGAATCAATATTATACGGAACATAACGAGTTGAAGGATTTCCTACAACTGTAAGTCACATTTTATCACATCATTTGACATGAAATTTTTAGTCGCCAACAAAAAATTCTCGATGATGAAGTAGAATCCATAAATATTGTCATTGTATTGATTCATAGCCGAGTACATGTCATAGCAATAGAACATTGAACTTCCCCTTTGGGGATGAATAAAAGCCTGCGGATGAATGGAAATGTGTCATAGCAATGTGGCTATCAGTGACTGAAGTCATGAATCCCAATTCTTGTTCATCTGGTCAAAGCTGATGCGTCGACGTTAACTCACAAATTATTATCGCATTGAATATAGTCTACACAATACCACTGGAACCTACTCATCACAATGATAGTCATTTTGACTGGTGCAATCCTGGTTGAACATCGAAATTCAACCCTTTTATACTCTATTCAACCTGATTAGTACTCAGCACGGTAACATTTCATATTTAAGTTTTGACAACTGTTCCACAATTTCAATTCGTTTCGTATCAATTTCAGAATACACACTTATCAACGGTCCACATATCATCAGAAATTCTCGAAATGGAATTACCTAATCTATCCCAGACTTTCATAATCAAGTTTAATACTAATTGCTACAAATCGCCAACAAATTCTCATTACTCAGTCATCATACCAAACATCACGTGACATCAAAATCATTTCCATCTCCAAATTATGATAACATTAAATGTGAATTAGAAAAAAAAGTTCATTTAATTGGACAACGGTTTGGTAGAATAACTGCAATAATATCAAGTATTACCTTCAGCAGTATCAGCAAATGCAGTGAGCTATGGGTTGATGGTGCGGGGTGGGGGGGGGGTGTGGGGGGGGGGGGGGGGGGGGGGGGGGGGGGGGGGGGGGGGGGGCAGTAACGATGGAGAATGAATAAAGAGACGTAGCAAAAAGTGAAATGGCTAGAGGAAAAAAAAGAAAAAACAGAAGAATACCAGGAAAACGTGGTGAAGTGAGAGAGAAGCATTATACAGAAGTGTAAGACAAGCACAACTATGAGAATGACGAAGGGGGTCGAACCGATGCACCGAAAGAGGCATCTTAACTATATGGCGCTATGAGAAAGACTGCCGGAGGTCTTATATGTATATATATATACATATATATGTATCTATACATAGATATTTATATGTAGCAAGTTTATTCAGCGCGCGAACGAACCCAACGAAGCCCAAGATATTAATTTTCCCGATGTATATGGATGAGTCTCAACCCCCACAGTAGCGGCGCCGAGGGAGCTTGCCGTGTATGAGCCAAACCGACGGAACACGTTGGACGTCGGTGCAGGAAAAGGGGCGATGAAAATGGGTGAGTGGGATCCACCCCTCTTTCGAATTCTCTTTTCCTTTCTCACTTCATCCTTTATGTTTCTATACATCTACATAGGTATATAGAGGTTTTATGTGTATATGTATGTAAAGTGATGAAGGGTTGCGCTAAATTGATATCGATCTCGATTGAAAATCGTCTTTTTGGCTTATCATCATTCTACCACGCGAATGAAATTCTAAAACTCCACCTCTGATGTAGTGACTCACTATTTTTTTATTTCTTTTTTTACGTAGAGTTTGTGATGATGACTGAGTTTGTAGAGACATGACATTTCGTTTTTGATGTTGTTTTCACTCTTTGGAGACTAGTTTTTCGAATTTACTGAGAGGTTTTGGAGATTATTTTCGAATATATGGAAGTCTATTCATGTGGAGACTTTGTTAGTTGAAATTATTCTTCTGCATTATGTATTGAAGTTGAAAATGAATATCAGCCCATTTACATTCATAGACGAGGGAGAATGGCGCAATATTAATTTTATCATCAATATTTACTTCGATAGTGGCTTTGTGCAATGACGACACAAAAGTGGAGTATTTCTGAATGCTTTCGTTCGTTCAGCTATCAAAATATTTTGATATTCATTAATCTTTGACTATTCACATCGATTAATATATAAAAAAAGTCTTTCAAGCAATGCAACAAACTCTCCAATTGAACGCAGAATGTTTTCCTCATTGATGGAGTCAGTGGCTTTGCGTATCGATGGAAATTGTTATTTTCGTTCCAATGAAAAATTGGAGATTGTTGTATGACAAAATTTAATATTGTATCTGACTATCCCGAATGATAATTCCTGATCTTTATAAATAATTCACAAAATTGTAAACTTCCAAGTCCTGAAAATATCATAGAATAGTATTTATTGATAAAATCACATAACAAAATAGAATTTGGTACTCGATCGTTGTTAATTTCAAATAATCATTTTCCTTTCACGAAATCGCTATTGCATCACGCGAAGAAAATTCTGAAACTAATTTCCAGAAGTACGATCTTCTTCTTTTTTCTAATTCAAAGTTCTTCATAATAATCGAGTTTGTTTGGATATAAAAGTTGGTTTCAACATTGTTCGTGCAATTCGTAAAGAATGGGATGTGGTATGAAAAAATTTTTCTCCAAGAATGAACATTATACCTCAACTGCCTGCCCACTTAATTCCTCATCCTCTTGAGTTTCCATCTACGTTCATTCAACTGTGGCCTCTACGTAGCTGACGATATGCAAATTATACGAGTACCCGGTATCATTCCAGTATCGTAGTTTGTTGCGAGTGGTATTATGAAACTTAAACCGTCAAGCACAAGTGTCGCGTTACGAGTTCGACCTCATCCTCTATATGATCTTCTCATTCTCGTCTTCCTCTCACATCTCTTTTCTTTGCATGTGCTTATTTCAATGCCACTTTAGTTTCATTCGCTCCTGTAGCTTGATGGTTAGTGGAAACATCAACTAACCACCCACCTTTGCGACATATTCCTGTGTCATTTGACTGTAAATTCATATGAGTTGACAATAAATGAAAATTAATTCTATACTGGCAGAACTCGTGCATATATATGGCCTTGGAAATCATGAACTTACTGAGAATAACTCTGAAATTAGTTTGAACATGTAAAATAGCTTCTTTTTTTGAAATTCATTCTAAAATGTATGGTAGCATTTGGAATTAAATTCTTTTTTTGTACAACACTTTGCGATTATCACTTTTCACTAATTTTTTGTAGCAATTCCCGGATTTTCCTTTCCAGAATTGTTTGCCATCATCAAAATATTCTATTCATTCTGAATTTGTTCATAAGGTATTCCATTCTATTCTGCCATTTGAATTGTTAGTTCAATGCGTCATAACCTCACATTCTTCAACTATTTTTATAAAATATATTTAGTTTTCTTCTTGGAATTGTTGGTTGATAATGAATCGATTTCGAAATTCTGAATTTTGTTTAAATTTCATGAAAATTCGCTCAATTTAAGGCACGATTCAAAAATATACTAAAATTATTTGATCTTCAATTCTTTGTAGAATATTGAATATTCATTGCAAAATCGTCTTGGTGAAGAATATAAAAGTATCAGATTCCGTAATTGATTTCTGAATGTCCTGAGATGTTCCACTGAAAAGTTGCTATTGAAGTTCTTGAACAAACTTCACGATAAATCGATAAGAAATACTGCAACGATGTGTATTTTCGTGTAACCATTTCTAAGATATATTGGAAATTGACATTTCAAAGTGTAGCTATACAACATGAATCAAAATACAAGTGATAAATATAATATTTTTCATAAAATAAACATTGCAACTAAAATTCCCAGCGGTATGAAACTGGCATTCATTATGTCTCGTAATTGATACTTTCTCAACAATTAAAATTCAGACAGTTGCAAAATCTGTAGACAGACGGATGATAAATTATGTCTGATTGCAACTAGGAATTGCTGTGGCATTACAATTCTACATATATAGTCGCCATCGTGGTTGAAGCGAGAATATCAGCGATTAATCTCACTCTCGTATATAGGAAGGCGGCATTGGCGACGTCAACTCGTGCATTTACGAGCACCCAAGAGATAATCCAATCGTGCTGGCACGCCCGGTTATCAATTCCCAGGCGTGATGATCGCGCCATTGTAATTAATGTGTAGCCCCTTCCCTCAATTAAGTTGAGATCACGCGATCAGCCACACACAAGACTGCATATATACCTGAGATAGTTCAATTTGATTTTGCTTAACCGATGCGTGACATACACCACAATACTTCTCATATTTCCCCTTTTTTCAATTTCTGCAATTTCAATAATACCAAATATTTAATATTCGTGACTTTCATAACGTACGATACAACGACAATCCTTTTTTTTGTGGCCAATCGCGTGCATTGTTCATGTGCAATATACATTGATTGCACACGTATACAGAATAAGAAGGAGAGAAGATATAAAATTCCAACGGGGGGGTTGTTCAATATATGTACGAATTTTTCGAACCCTTCCGCAGCGCGCATATTTCCAGAGCAAATCCCGAGCCAATTTTCGTAGCCGTGCAACCGTGAAATGCATTCGAATCGCGACGCTTCCGACATGTTGACATATCGATGGTAAACCAACCGTGCGTGTGGTTGGGTTAGCTGGGTTAGTTTGTCTCTCGGTATATGCACACCACGTGTATCATATATTCCGATCGAATTTTCATCACTGATAATTCTTTTTTCATTGCTACATTTCTGTTTAATTCATCAGTTGAATGATTTTGCTAAAGGCAAATATTGAATCGACTCATATCTGAATAACAAAATCGATTTCTACTCGTCATTTTTTCTCATTAATCTTATTCATTTACACAATATGTATATTTCCTCTTGTTATGTGATATTGCAATGCATTGAGTGGACGTTTAATCGATACAATTCGACACGGTAAAAATGAATTGTGGGAGTTCAGCGACAATGATACGCTCAGAAGCGACCGCATACATGTACAACATAAAAACGACATCGTATCAACTGGAGACATGACTGCTCGACGATGCAATAAGGGTGAAAACGTGGAGCTCAGCGGAAAAGGGATGATGCACTAAGGTTGAAAAGTGCAATGATGGTGGGGTGTATATGTGCGTGTGTGTGTGTGTGTGTGGACTTGAAAATGCTTGGATTTCCAATTCTCTGAATGAGATTTCTTTCAACATGATCACTTGAGCCTTTTTTATGCAGAAGGTGAATTACACTCAATAATGAATCGTGGAATGAATTTTTTTGCATCGAATCCTATTTGGTATAGAAATGCACTGGAAAATAATCGAACAGGAAAAAAGCATTGCGTATAGCGCAGCTTTTTCGCTGCTAAAGCTTTTCATGTCGATCGAACGTCCATAAATTTTCATCAATTTGAAACCATTAAATGTGAAGGGAAAAATAAACAGCGGGAAAATTGGTACCAAACGAGTTTTGTTTTTCCAGAGCTTTTTCTTCCCCCTACTTTATTTAAAATTTCATCCCCCGAGTGACGTAAAGCGGCCGCCTACCTCTTTTGCTTACCCAGCGGCAGTGCCGGCTTTTAATCAACCCCTTCATACCGCGCGCGCGCGGTAATTGCTTAATACCGCGGCGAGCTTTGTTCACCGAAAGCATCGTCAACGCGGTGCAGCCTGGTGGTAACGGGCGCAGAAGGGGCGTCTAGAAAGGCAGCTAATTCGAATTTAAAATTCCGGCCTGTCGTATACCCACTCTCACATACTCGATGGCGTCGTCACATACCAGTTACTGCGCACTTCGTGCAAAATATCTACGTATACATAAACGGTGTCTGACCCAATGCGGCCATTACTACTGCGTTATTCATGCTACGCTCAACGACAAAGCTTGCGGCAATTGCATTGGAATATTTCAACGTGTACCAGCGCTGCTGTTGTATCTTCTTCTCATCAACACAAAAAAGTAATAAAAACGTATTCCATCTTTTTTTTTTCTACCATTTCGATTTTTTTTATCTGTTCTCGGATTTTACTATCCGCTGATAAATTACCGGAGTTATTGTCTGATGATACATCGACGGAGTATATAGCGACTCGCTCACGTATAGTTCATTGCTAATATTCTTTTATTTTGTTTTTGTTTCCTCTCTTTCGTTTCGTTTTTTATTGTCAAATATCGCTTTTTACTCACAGACGCGTTATATAACGCGTAATCGTACTATCAGCTAGCAATTTCCAACCAGGCAATTTCCTGCAATTCTTAACCAATAAAGTCAAGAGACAATGCTGGTGTTGTATGTAGTTGTTACTTTTCCGCAAGTTATCCCCTTGCCACCTTAATTCTTGGAAAACGGGATAGTATTATTATATTGTCAATTGTGCAATTCCATCTGCTATATCTTTTTCAAACTGCAGTGTTTTTTTATTCGTATCGTTTTTCCACTTCGTCTTTATGGTTTTCATTCCAATTTAATTGATGATAGAGAAAGTATACAGTTGGCTTCAGATCTATTTATCAATGGACAGTTCAATTGATTTTACTCAAGTTTAAAGTGTAATGTTGTTGAGTATTGTGAACACATTCTTGAACTCAAATTAGTCGAAATTCCATATTAAATATTTCAGATCAAAATTGAATGAAAAGTGAATAGTTTTATTCTTGATATGTACGAGATGATACTATAAATAGTGAACTTAAGGAGGATAACATTGATATAATTATAAAACAGTGAACAATATAGGGAATTACAATAAATTAATGAACAAAAATAGTCAGAATATATATATATATATAAAATGATCAATCATACGAAAAAATATATAAAGAATCATGATTTCTTGAATTGCCAAAGTGTTTTTGGAAATATAAAAACAATAGCTTCGACGTTGAATTAGTCCCAACAATAATTCGGAACAATCAGATGAGTATTCTCTGTAAAGAATGAAATTGATATCTACCATCCCCAATTCAATCTCCTGTACACTTTTCCAATATTTTGATTGCAACGAAGGTTATTACTTGTTTAGTCAAGTGACTGGAATATAATATTAGAATTGTAAAATATGACGCCACTATTTCAGTCCATCCCGAGAAGGAATTCAACAAAATAAGTCTAATTCTAATTACATCTATTTCTGAAACTGTTGATTTAATATCAAATGTACAATATTTGACTGATGGAGATGGGATATAGCATAACTTGTACCAATTTCCATTACATAACATCCAATATTGACCGGCCACACATAGCAAGCCAACAGCAACCGACTAATATCAACGAGAAAGCTTTGTTCATGTGAAATCCATTTGCGGATTACAAACAGACGACAGCGATAAGTCGTGCGCTTGAGCATTTGGGTGCTTCGAGTGTGTGTCCGGCCATGTCGTCCAGTCGGCCTCCACTGACGACTGTAGCGATGAGGATTGGTGGCTTCCGGAGAACAAACGCTCTGCCGTAAATTTCAAACACGATGACAAGACACACACATGGTTTTCGAACTGGCTGTGGTTCGGCAAAATCACTCTCATGTTCTCCCCTTTTCACCCATATTCTCACTCCGTGTTGAGATGAAGTCTGACAGCTTACAATGAAAACGTCCGCTACTATTTGACATGTAGATAATCACTCGAGCACGTCTGACCATGTATGAACTACCCCACTTTCATTAATTCACGGCTTGGTAGACATTTATAGATGAAGATGAGGATCGTTCATTTGAAGAAAATTCGTATATCCTCTTACAATTTGATGAAGGATTATTGAGAATTGCTGTCTCTCTATTTTTGTAAGAAGAATTTTATGCGTCGCTTTTCATATTTTTATTTTATACAGAAATTGCTTCACAGCAAATTTTATTGCCTGACATTTAGAAATTGAGTTATCAGTAAAAAAGCTCAATGTAGGTTCAAATAATCGGAAGAAGGGGGGTTAAATTGACCAAAGAGAAAATTATTTGATAGCACCACGAAATGAAATCTTAGAAAGTGGAGGGCTCCACCAATTTATATCGAGTTTGATGGATTCAAAGTTAATTAACAGAGATATTCCAGTCACCGATATCAAAATTGCGGTTTCGAGGAAATCAGACTCAGAGTTTCTAGACTATTTCGTACTTCAACCGCATGAACCACTTCGAAACATTGCAACTTTATCGATTCTAAGCACTTGCCTTGCAATCTACCGAGAACATCCTACGAATTTCACACTCAACGAAAATATGGAAACCTCCGTTCACTGTTTACAACCAGACTGAACTTGCACCGTCAACTGAAGACAACTATCATCCCAATACTTATTTACATATAAACAAAAGGAAGAAACAGAACAATGAAAGAACAAAAATATCTCAACAAACCAAACTAGGAAAGTAGAACAAAGGAAAAACTCTTCAACTCCATTTCATATACTGTTATCTTCAGAAATTCTTCAATCAATTTTTCCTCTCATGCAAATGATGCTGACGTCTTTCATTGTATCCAACTATTCTCAACGGATGATGTTTCTCAACTGAAAATATAACAGCTTGATCGATTTTCCTTTGATATCACCAAAACCAATATAGTTGAAGGATAAACCCAAAGCATATCACACTTGACCTCAGGAGATTACAAGCGTTTGTAGTAATCCACCATAAAGCTCTTGGGCCATTCCTACTACCTCAACCACTGCTTCCTATCCATACGTTTCGCTAGCATCGTCTATGGGATATCGCTATCACTATATCCTTCGTGCCAATATAACGTTAATCCAGGAGTAAATATCAACGTGATGCATGACAGCCCAAGCACATCTCACGTGTTTTGCCGAGCGTCGCGTATGTTACGACAGTATATACCATCGCCGCCCTTCGCCCTTAGTCTCCCACTTGGAGGGGTTGAAGTAGAGAGAGGGGTGGCACGTTCTCACTTGGGTAAATATTGTCTGGGCTATGTCGTTATTCCAAACACACTGCAATTCCCTCGTGGAACATTTTAGGATGTAATACTTGGTGGTGCAGCAGACCAAAATATAAATTTACAATAGCTACCGTTACAGTTACGTATCAGCGTACACCCTGTATAGCTTTGTCTACATAGGGTGTACCGAAATAATTAGATTTCTTCGAACTAGAATTGCAGCTAAGTGGAATGTTTTAGAATTCTATTCCTATTCGTTATTTTTTTCTTAGTACTTGAATTGAACGAATGTTATTTCTTCTGTCATTCTCACATGCTAAAATTCCTGTAGTTTTATAAGATGCTCGAACGGAGGTGGTTAAAGAGATTTTCCTTTAATGCATTCAACGTATGCCACTTTTCTCAATAGAGGAAAATTCAACTAATTCTTTTCCGATAGTTCTGTTGATGTTTTGAGTTTATGTGATACTTTTCGATCATTGTTCAGATTCTACACATTTTTTCATCTCGTTTGAGCGACTTGACTTTTTTTTTATATACAGGGAGGGAACTTTATCGCAACGCGAATAAGAGTTATTTATCATCGGTGGTGTTGAATAGAAGGACGTGAACAAGATAAATATTTTCATATAAGTATATCATATTTCAAAGAATCTACTCTTATGGGAATCGCAACAATATTTCTTATTTTCCAATTTCTCATCAAATTTTAATTGTGATATAGGGTAGATGCACCGTTTGTGGCCACTTCAAGCAATTTCGTATCTTTTATCGAGAATTAAATTAACTTAAATAAAGTATTTCATAACGAAATATGAATTAATAACATTATTAGTGTATTAATAATCGAATTACTAAAAGTCCAAACCTCTGAATCTTACTTTATTATTGAAAATTAATAATATTTGATCTTACATCTTGTTTCACCAGTAGCGGCCATAGAAGCACTATTTTTGGCCATTGGCTGTACCACTTTTGGCTATGGTAAGTAATTTTATTTGTTGGAGGGAATTTTATTAATATCAACTCAATTAATAATCAAAATATCAATTTATTTTCAACACACTTGAACAAAATATAATAAAATTGGTGTATGTAGGAAGCTTGTTATGTTTTAGAATTTTTTCGCGGTTTTGCAAGTTTTTTCTCAACTAATTGTTTTTTTGCTTTTGCCTATAATTCATTTACCAAGGTTTTCTGCAGATTCTTGTAAGAAAAAATAAAAATTGCCGAGTTACAACACGCGTCCAAATATGTTTCTAATTATTTCATATACTATGTTCTTAACGAGTATAGACCAGAGTTCGCAGCTTTGCCAACAAATCAAAAAACCCTATAAATATACTCCAAAATACTATAGTAAGATCTAAATAATTAATATTTACTTATGAATCTCAAAGTGGCCCTAGACGGTACAGTGGCCACAACAGTACATCTACCCTAGATCGTAAATACTGTCATAAAAAATCGTGCACAATTCCTTATTTTTACTCGATATTTCTCTTCCATTTTTCGTTTATCTGATATTGCTGTTGCTCATATGGCTGATCTCTCTCTCTTTTCCTTGCGGAATTCCTCACCGTACACATTATAATCTTATTTCTATTCTTTGTCGTTTCAAATTGGCACAACACTTTGTCAAAAGAATATACACAAAATGATGAAAAAGGAAAATGATGATTCGGACTAAATTTAATTTCAAAAAATGGGAGTGAGTTGCAGAAGGAGTTATTAAGAAAAAGTACTTGACATTGTTGAAGGATGATTCAACTCAGCGGATTGTATTGCATTCACTAATAAGAGTAGGAAGTTAGATAGAGTATAAAATCTTTTTGAAGAAAGTCCATGACCTCGTCTGCCAGCTTACGGCAGCTCGTTATTTGTGGATTAAACTTATCTTGGATTCTCTCTGTCTGACATTGTTCACTGATGTTTCATGGCAATTTCATCATTTCTAAATCCAACAAATCCTCTAGAATATCGAATGTAGTAGTTGATGGACAATTATTGACAGCTTTGTATGTACGTATGTATGAATATATATATTTATTCAGGTCGAGAGGACCTCCAACTAAGCAAACTGCTTAATAATTCTCTCATATTACTAGCGAATGAATACAATAATACGATATTGAATTCGAAGTGAGCTTTAAGTCTAATGATAAATGTTGAGAAATTTCTGGAGTGGAAAAATACACAATTATTCTCTTTAATTGAATGATACATGCAGACGGTTTCCATTGTAAACTAGTAAGCTTTCGCCATGTGATTCGATACCCATGTACAATGTTTTGCAAACAAGTCAAGATTTTATTATTGATTTCAAAATAAAGATATACAGGAAAACAAATTCTCAACCCTCTAGTTTCGATATGATGCTCAACCCATTTTCCAAATATTTTGATGTCACAGTGCTTTCAAGATTATTTCTATTTAATATTCGTAATTCCTCTCATTAATGTTGATTTGTACAAAATCATAAAGATAAAATGCCAAAAAATCCACAAATAAAATCCATATTTTCTTTTACACAAGTTTAGTCCTAATCAATGGAAATGAACTAACAACTCATATTACATAATTAACATATTGATTGGAAACAATTTCATCAAAACTTAAGATGGGGACAGGCATTAAACTACAATTAAAGCAGCACACAATAAATTCCACCTAAAGTCGGTTAGTTGGCCTATGTCTTTACTCGTTCGTCCTTGCCTCAAACTCTGAGCGATCTCTGTTATACTGGACGAGGAAGTTTTGCTTCCTTTAGGCTAAGCGGATTGCCAGTAGTTGCTATCACCAAGTACCAAAGTATTAAGGGTTATACATCTATAGATTCATACATATATGCATTATGTATATTGTATAAGTGATGTTGCCGAGAGAGTTGCTCTTGAAGAGGTAAATAGCGACCAACGTGAAAATGTGTATGGAATACAGTGAGTGGTGTCTGTCAACAGTTCACATTGGGATGGGTATGTAATGGAAGAACCAACACAGTTGCGAATTTTGTGTCAAAGGGTGTTCTACCCTTCAGAGCATCAATTTTTCTACATCAAAAGAGATGTTTGTTTAATATTTAAGGGAAAATCGATTTGTAATTAATAATAATCCATACATGCATCAATTTGGAAATTTAAACACATTCATATTTGGATTAACTGTTTATTTACAATATTTTCAATCTGTTGATTGGATGTAAGAAAAGAGAAACAATAAATAAAAAAATAGGGTGAAAAACTGCTGTAATGAAAATGATTGATTGTTGGAGATTTAGCACAAATAAAAATTTTAATTTTCTAAGTAATAAATATCAGCATTCAAATATTCGTTTGTTCGAATCGATAGTGATTGTATAAACTGAATAATTATTATAATTAGTGAATATTCGTGATACATAATGAAGACTAACAACAACAAAAAAACTGTTTGTAACAATTTATCAAATAGATATCAGATATTTATCATTAGTTCATAAGTCCGTAATTGTTGTTTATTTATTTATATCAACTAGAGTGTGACAGTGCAGATAATAACAATGAATCTGTAGCCATTAGAAATATTTAAAAATTGTAAATATTGCGAATAAAAAATCCAATGAACAACGACTTGTCTTCCATCAAAATCCATTTCGATCTCAATTACATTTCCACACTTCATAAAAAATGAATCTCAAAGATGTACACCAATAGCGATAAAAGAGTTCCAACCACAGCAACTATTACTTCTAACAAACCACCAAATCAAAACCTTCAGCATCAAAACAATACTCACCCTATTTCTCATTTATCCACCAACCCTGACCGTCACTTTCCGTTACAATTAAACACACAGCTCAAACCCAACAAACAATTCCATCAATTTGTCTGCAGTGATCTAAAACGTACACACAGGATGTTACAGTAATGCATATGCCTATACCGACACACCACACAACCCCATATTCACACCATAAATACCAACGTGCACTGAAATATATATTTTCATAACCATAGATGCATCCATACAATAGTGCATCCGTGTGGTGTTGGCATAAAGTCAAACACCGTTCATAATTTACGTATAGTTTCGTCTGTGGTGAGCACACCAAAGTAATCCACACATGAACACACTCACATTCATATTCACTAGCGAACACATAAATATACATAGACATATATGAAAATCTCACAATAAATTGTGTACGCTTGTGAACGATTGTGCAAACGCGTTCATGTGTGTATCTATATGAAATTTTCGTCCTTGTCATTGATCTATATCTGTACATACTTCCAGTGGCGTCGCCAAAATCCCACGAGTGTAACGTAAAATATATTTTCATCCTCTTTATAGATTTATGTGTAGATATAATATACATATATACATGTACGTGTGTGTTTGCCGATGCAAATGTATGTGTAACTATGAGGATTATATAGAGCTATTCGATATTATGAATTCAACCCTCACGTGAATTGAAACTACCCCTCGTACTACCTTTCATCCCTCTCACCAATGTACCAACGACGCCTACGACTCTACTGTGTTCGGAAAACACCGAGATTTATAGCAGTACGCGGCTTGGACCAACGATGCATTTCGTTAATTATTTCCTGCACACGACGACCTCTACCAACCGCTTCCTATGTTACAAGAGTGTGTGTCTGTGGGGGTAGTTAGGGGTGGGTGATTGTATGTTGGGCTTAGTGTGTATGGGCGTTCGTGTAGATTTATTTCCACCTGCGCGTGTATGGTTGAGTTGAAAGGATGTGGGGTGGAATTGGGGCTCTGCACAGGAACAGAATGGTTTGCCCTAGATTCTATTTTGATTCAATGGGAAATATTTGTATTAGGCTGGATGGGTTTATATGTGTGGAGACTCCATGTAGAAAAATTAATTATTGTTTTTGTTTGTGGAATGATGGAGTTCATTGTGGATTCAAGTTTGTGGAAAGGTTTTTGTTTCTTTTGTTTTAGGTTTAAGGAAAGTTGTGAAGATGTTTGTAAGGTTGCAGATTTTTTTTTTTTTCTTCTTGATGAAGTGGAGGAAACAATAGATGATTCCAATGAGAAGTTGCTTGAAATTTTTTAGTTTTTTTTACGGTACTGTATTCATAAGATTATGAACAGAATTTTTGTTGAGGCAGATGTGTTATCATTAGATGGAAGGATGTGTCAGTGGCGGGAACGATTACGTCCTTCAAGACTGACGTAAATTAAAAAACCAAAGGGATTATTGAACTAAGCATTTAGCACTATCGTTTGAACTAGAATAATTCTTTCATGTGGATAATTACGGAATTAAAGAATGTTTGTATCTTCATGTTGATTATGCTTCTCTTCATTCACATTCCATGTCGAAAATAATTTTATTTATACTTTGACTCATTATCGCGTGATGGATGTTAAAATCTTTAGGCTAAATTGGGATTGAGAGTCAAAATTTCTTAGAATTCCTCTGTTCTTATTGTGATAGTGATTGAAAACCAACTGCATCACAACAGTAATATTTGTTTTTGTGTTGACATTCTTACTTAGACATGAGTTATTGGTGAATAAAAGAGAAGGTTCATGCCGTGATCATAACAATCATTTTTGATGAATAAACATTCGAATAACATAGAAGCAAAATGGTCTGGCAATACGGTGGCTTGTTAATAGTTAGAAAATGTGGTCGGAAATTGAGCATTGATGTAACGCCTGAACTAAAACCGACGTCTCATGGAAACTGTTATTGTGTATCTATCATTACAATTTTTCATTAAAGTGTACTATTATTTGAACGTTATTCGCTTCTAGAAACTTTCAATTATAAAACAACATCTCAACTGACGAGTAATCAATAAAAACTTCACAAACACGATGGACTCATTGTTTTTTTCTTCTTTCCTGAAGGCTTAATGAATGTCAATTGCAAAATAAAAATAGCAAAATGAATTTCGCGTTGAGTGGTTCCAATAAAACGAAAAAGAGTTGTGAACTTTTTTTTTTTTTTAACAAAACATACAAAAAAAATTTGGAAAACGGTCGACCCTAAAGGCCATCCCTGCAACTTTCCGCTAATTTTTTAATTTTCAATCTGCTATAACTTTTAATTGAGTTTACCGATTTTCACGCGGTTTGCAGCAATCGATACAGTTTTTTGAGTACTATAAATAATATGTTAATATAAATTGATCAGATGGAAAATTTTAGAGTTTTTCTTGAAAAATTCAATTTTTTCGATTTTTTGGATTTCTGTCGTTCACGATATCTCACAAACACATCAACCGATTTTGTCCCCCCAAACGGCGATCGACGTGTTTTTTTTATGTTAAGAGCTGATTAGTTTATGAAATCGATTGGTAACGCCGCTTAAAAGTTATTGCAAAAAAACCACTTTGAAAAATATTTCTTTTCATAGTTTTTTGGAGATTTCTTGTAGTATACCCCGATTTCCGAAAATTTTTAATTTTCTTAGCGGGAAGTTAAAAATGAGATTTACATGTCGGAAAAATAATGAAAGGATTTGATAATGATGCATTTAGCCTGACGCTGAATAAATTTTTAATTGAAATTTCCGAAATGTCATGGAAAATTGTTGCGCTTGCTTTATTATTTAAGGATATTTCCTTCCACTAAAAGTTTTGTGAAGACGATACCAATGATGAATTTTCATACTTTCAAGTAAAAAATAAATCATCCTTCTGCCTGAATCGCTTCATATGCTATATGGGGCTGCTAAAATTTAAAAATGTTATTAGTTGATGATTTCCATATAAAATTCATTGTGTTACAAACATATAAAAGTTGGAATGAAACTTTTCCTTATTATTTTATACCTTAACTCCACACATAAATTCGTCTTTCTATACACAAATATATTCAAATTGAACAAAAAAAATTCATCCATTTTCTACTCTTCCTCGTATCCTCTTTTGTGATTATAATGGCACAAAAATAATGAAGAAAACACAGTAAAAAATTTTCAATTACCACCATCTTGAGATTCTCTCTCATCATGGGAATGTCGTTAATTATTATTATTTCACTGAGCAGTTTATTTTTGTTTTTTCATTCTCTTCTTCTTTACTGTCTACCTCGCCTACTTCTACACTCAAAAGAAAGTAATATATATTTGGTGTCAAAGTAAGAATCCCTTTCTATGTTCATCTTGGGAATGGAACAAAATTACGTGGGAAGCTCACCAAATCTTCTTTCTCTCATTTTTTTCCCCTCCTGTTCCAACATTTACTTTCATACATATACCTATATATATACTTAATTTTCTTTCGAGACAAAAGAGGTCGCCTAGTGCGAAACCCTGATGTGTGTATGGGCTTGGGGTATTTTAGATTTAAAATTGAATTGGCTCTAACGAACTTAAAATGGAAAAATCTTATGTGAAAATTTTTCCTCTTCAACATTTTTATTTTTTCTTTGTTCTTTCGTATTCATTTTAGTTTTTTTCCTCTCCTGTTATTCTTTCTCTATTTCCTTCGCACCTATTGCTACGATAACACTGTGAGACTTGAGATTTCACGTACGTAGTTTTCTGTCTCATCTTGATGTTCTTGTAGAGGAGCAAACGCGCAACTCGTTCACGTACCATTTTCACCCCTACTTTTTGTCTGTTATATCTTCTGTACCATTCCCCTTACGCTACGTGTCCCTTAACTGAGTCTTAAATACGTGACGCAAGGATAATGGGGAAGATTTCACAGCCGAGATCCACCGTAAACTGAACGCGAAGCATCCCAACCTTTCCATTCATCCCCCTCTTCCTGGTTTTAACACACCCACGTCCCTCCACCGCCTCATCTTCCTATGTACGTGTCTTTGATTTTACTCGAGAGGCGCATTCGATTCGTACTGTAGAATCCTCAAATGTCACATATAAAATCACACTTTGGTGCAGAAAACGTTTTGCTGGAGAGAAATAATGATGATAATAACAACAAAATAATGCTGAGGGGAACAAATGCAAATATTCAGAGTTTGCCAAATGTTACATTAAGTGAAGGACTCTTTAGGTATAAGTAAACACGATAACACATTTGAAATGTATTAATATCAAATGTATTGAAACATAATATTGACTGACGAGCTGATTGAAGAAAAAACGATTGGAAATTATTCATGAATATCAGAGATTGAGACAATTTGAATGAAAAACTTATTTTTTCGTGAGAGTTGTCGCGTGCAGGTTGTACTCCATGGCTTAGGCAACAACAAGTCATCAATGTTGTTCTTACGATTCTTATTTTTTTGCTCTGTCAGTTGAAAATTCAATAATATTGAAGCTCAATACATTTGGCCGTATTTTGTTTACGATTTCATTATGATGAATCGTTCATATAATTTAATTGTCATCAATCAAAATGTTTCAACTGATAATTTATTTGGGGTAAGATAGTTATCTTGTTGCAATAAATATTCATCAATTCGTTGATATTTTTTACTAAACTCTAAATTCAGTGAGAATGGATGAAGAACGGAGATGAATGAAACGTAGAATTATTTTCCCAAATCACCCCAATTTGGAGTTGATATTGGTTAAGGTTGTTCCAATATAAGTTGAAAGTAATGAGAATTCAACTCGTATTTTATTGAAAACATCTAACTGTATAGTTCAAAGGTATCGGCGATTATATTATTATCAGTTCATGGCTAGAAGAATATCAGATAAACGCGTGAGTGAGCTGGACGGCAATGCTTCGTAACAGCTGACGCGACATGTGAGAGGGATTGTGTATATCAGCAATGCAGTGGTACATTCAACCTAACTTTTGAGCCACAAACTTGCACAGAAATGAACCACACGGGTATATATAAGAGAAGCAACGTTGTCACATTTCCACTGAAAATTGAGACTATGTGAAACAAATTTTCGATGAATTTATTTGTTTTCATTGTTTTTACAATTAATACCTTCATATAGTCTTAAGTGTTGATGTAAGTTGATAACATTCATTGTCTTTGACTACAAAATTTATATTCTTGTGAATTTTTATTTCAGTTTTGTTTTGACTTATAACTATCTTAATTTAAGGTGTTTGAAAAAGACTTCTGTTGCAGTAAAACTTTTAGGATAATTTACTATAGGTCAAGGAATGTTAATTAATTTCCATCTATCTCTGACAGATGAATTCAAATCAGGGGAAAATATTTTGACATTATTAGTAAATTGTGGTTCGTTTTAATTTTCATATTTCATGATTGGAGAGAGTGGACAGCATATGGTACTGGAGATCATCAGATGCAGGATTTGATCTCAGAGTCCATCATGTAATTTTGTTGGAGATTGCAAATGATTATTTGATCACATTATAGATTGAAAGGAGGAGTGGGATATAGATAAAACATAGAATTGTTCTGAATTTGAACAGCAAGAAGGAAAATTCCGGATAAACGAAAGAATGAAGTTTGAACGGAACTTTTTTCTATAAAGAAAATAAAGAGAAATATTCGAAGAATATGAAATTTAAAGCTATGAAAATATTCCTCGCTATTGATTATTGGAATGGAAAATTATAATATGACGAATGAAAATTGCAAATTCGATTGCGAATTCCATTGTGTGACCTTAGAACAATTATTTATGAGCTATTGTAATTATTTACTCAGCAATTTTTTAATTTTCATGATAATAAAACGTAAAAAATGACTGTGCACTTCGTAATCAGTGACTTTATTTTATCATTTTGGTTATTCTACTATTTAAATTGGTTGCGTTTCCCAACTAATATTCTCCAAATCAGCCATTATTCGCTATAGTCCGAATAGTTAATTTTCTCTATGCGTCATTAACCCTTTCAGGACCACAAAGTTTTTAGCCAGGATACAAAGTGTTGGGACAGTGGAATGTATTCATCTAGCGTCAAATTAACATAAAATGGCTTCAATTTGTGGAACTGTTTTGTTAGGTTTCCTCAGAACTTTGCACAGTTAAATGTAATTGGAGTTGACCATGAAGTTGAGATTGCAATAACGAAGCATATATGACGTGTCTAAAATAAAACTTTCTGTAACGAGAAGAAAATGTATTTGTGATTTTCTATTACAGATAAGCTTGAAGGCTTCATGTCCCAAGAAAAAAAAAACGGTGAATTGGGCGTGAAAAAGTTGAATCGATTCAGAGATTGATAGTAAACTTGATTGAATTCATTGTCTTGGTGGCTTTGATCGGACTTTCAAGACTTCATCAGCTTCTGATCATTAAACAAATTGATGATAGAAAGTAAATAACTGAAGAATTTCGTTATGCGTTCGGAGAAGTTTCTTCAAAATTTTCGCAAACTTTGTTAAGTAAAACTTACAAAATATTTCAATTTTAGATGGAAGTATCAATAATCAATATTTACAACTAAGTATCAATTTGATTCATCATACATTAAATTAGGCAAATGGAATGTTTCAGCAATCAGGAGTCAAATTTTGGTGATTCTACTTCAAAAAACGCAACAATTAATGCAACATGATCATTAAACAATCATAGAAAGCCTTTAGACAAATAAATTTCCTCATGCTACTAAAATTCTTCAATTGCTGTATGAAAGGAGAATGAATTCTACTTCATTAATACTTTACTAATGATAATCACACAAATAAAAAAACACTAGACACTTTCGCAAACTGTATTCATTTTTCAACATTCCAAAACTCGAATTTCCTACATAACTTGTCTCATATCTGTCAATCATCAATTTATTTGTCCTTTTTTATATCTACTAAGTTAGCCAGCTAATACAATATCATACAATATTCATGAAATATAGATAAAAAAAAACTGTCCACAGTTCTTAGCTATCTCTGATACTATAACACTACATAAACTGACGTACTTTGTTGTTGAGTTCACTCACGCGATAGGAGAACGACAATAAAAAAAGAAAAGGGAACTCATCTAAAAATTCTGTTTAAAAAAAAAAGAATTTATTTTCATTTTATTGTCCCGTCTAAATTTGTAGAACACGATTGTTTTCTCGACTGTTGGAACGTCAAGATTTTTACTCATATACTCCATCCGCACAACTCTCCATTCTCCGCGTTCGAGCAGTTCAAGTTTTTGTTTCTCTCTCTCCTTTATATTTTTTCTTTCTTTCATCCCTCGGTTCCATCCTCCATATCAGCCACGGGGCGCGTCCAACTTATAACGAGAATTGTTCTCAGTGAAAAGTTTCTTGGGGTTGGAAGTTTCCGCATATTCCTATTCGCTGTGCATGTATAGAGTCGCGTGTACGCTACTGCGCGCTGAATTACCTACGTGAGCTGGCGTTCCTCTCTCTCTTTCTTCCTCTCTTTCACTGACTCACTTACTCCCTCACTCACTCACTAGTTCTACCCTTTATTCTTCGTCTCCCTTTTCTTTTTATTATTTTTGTTGGTGTTGTTGCTGTTGTTCTTTTTTCAGTACATTTTTATCTACTTCTACGCCATGACAATTTTGTCGTATTCTGGCTTCTTCTTTTCAACCTGATATGTTTTCATGTATGTATGTATATATGAAAAAAAAACAAAAAAAAACAATTGTCATGCAGAAATTATTATTATGTTCAGTTACTGAAATCGGTTCATAGATAGACAGATTTGAAAAAAGAATGCGTGGAATTTAGAAATTTAGTCACTATTTTTCTTCTTATTTTAGACATTTAATGTATTTTTTTTTCCTGTTTGAATCTTTCCAGATCATCTACAACAGAAGAAATTATCTTTAGGCGTAAATTCGATGTGTTTATGAAACATTTGATGTAATAGAAACATTTGTCTTGTTAATTTCGTATAGTAAATCTGTGAAATGTTGGACCCAGAATAAGTTGTCGATTTCAAAACAACACTAGCAGAAACATTAGTAAAATATAAATAAACGTTTCACTTGACATTTTTGGAAATATTCAATGATAGCTACTGGCATTATATAAATATGACAACATACGCAGAGTTTTTGAGACTTAATGAACTCTGTTAGAAACAAATCTGTTTTAATATTGCGTTATTTATTCGTCAGTGTTTTCGCTTTTCAGTCGCACTTCAAAAGTTGAAAAAGTAGTAGCTTTTCATAAATTTTAGTTGTGTATGATTTTGAATTATTCCCAACATCATTTAGCATCATCGTAATTGTACAATAGAACCAAAATAAACAACTACAATGCGCCTCACCATAGTTGATGTGAATTATTCAGTAGCAATCGATGATTTATTGACTGCAAATGAATATTTATTCAATAGCAAGTCTCCATGTGTGTCCTATTTTCATAATGAATCGATGTGTATGCTCATAATAATCATTATATATTTATACACATCTAGTTAATGTGATCATTATAAGTCTGGACAAGCGATTGATCTGATATTGGTAAACATTTATTCGATGTATTAAATATTAATCTGCTTTCTATCATTAATAAATTTTATAATAATACAAGGATTCTTCTCTCAATATGAAAAATAATCCAATGTCGAGAGAGTAAACAAATAATGTCAAGCAATGTGTCCACTTTCAATATAAACCTTCTCCGACCATTTTCCTCAACTGTTATTTTTTCAGCTTTACAAATAAACATCATAAACCCTTCAAACTATTCATCATACAATAAAGATCAGTATGCAATTGTTATGTTTTCGTAATGATGTAGTCGAACAATACGCCGTAATTAGGCGCTGACTATCCCATAGTTACCAACAAAACTACCCCAAATAACTGTCCATCAGTATTTCTAAGTGTAATATTTAGTGTATGAATAGAAGTCACACGCTTGGATTTGTGGTGTGACTGGGACACAAACCAAATTCCCTGTAATTTATATTCGGTCAGTTTTCTTGCCTAACTAATCTCTACCATCATTGTTTACAATCGAATAATTGCAAGCTACGAACTCTCGTATTTTCCATTGAAAAGACACTCATCATACTAATTTAACATCGATATCCACTGACAATATAAATTTGATGTATCAATAATATACGTTTCTCATTGCTTTGGAAATATATCAGAATGGAATTGAAGTAATTTGACAATTAGTCGACAGTCTAGCAATTGTTTTATTGGTTTCTGGTTTGGGAAAAAAACCTGAAAATTGAATAGTAGTGGATAAAAAAAAAACATGACGAAATGCTCCATTTATTGAAATGACTTCATAGAAGTGGTGCACCATATCATCTTCCATTTTGAAAAATATTACTAATTACAAGAACATATCATAATTAGACGAGAATCCAATCTAATAACCCAGATTGTTTTTCCATGAATGAAATGAACGAAAAGTTGAATTTTTTTTTTAAAACCACTCACATTCTATTCATTCATCTTCATTATTTTTCAATATAAACTTTGTTTAATATTTGCTTTTTTTTTTTACTATTTCAATTTTCAATTTGTAACATGAGAGGAATGAGAGAGAAACGGGATTGAATGAGGGCGAACGCGTATATAAAATTTCAATTCCTGGCTCGTTAACTCTCCGCTTTTTCATTCATTCAATGCGTTTACATGTAAAATTCAACAAAGCTCACCCGCACATATTGTTATTGAAGTTGGATAATGATGAAAGGACGGGAGGGTGAGAGGAAAGCTTAGTTGAAAATTATCAGGGGAAAAAAAATATACTCACCAAAATAGAATAAAAATTCTAAAAATAAATGCACATGGATGAGAGGAAGGCTACCAAGAGGGTAATTTGCATCGGGTTACCACCATACACAACGCTTTCACTCCTCCAACTCCTATATATCCCCTCCCTCACTCCAATTTCACTGTGTTATGCTGCCTTTTGTGCATATAAACGATGCAGTGCAATTTTATCATATGAATATAATGCCCCCATTCAACTCTTAAATTTGAAATTTCCAATAGACCATTTTCCATTGTGTGTGCGCATAATGGTATTTGAATATATTTATCTATGGATCAGTCGATCAATTGAAATATAAGCACACAACACAATCCAAAGAATTTGATGGATAGGACACATATAAAAAATTTGATATGTGAATATAGATATGAGTTCCTAATTGGAAACAAATTTTTTGTAAACTCCGCACCATGCACTGTAGTTTCCATCAACGCTGTTAGATATTTTGAACAAAAATGTTCGTAATGAATCAGCACGGGACGAAATGTCATAACTAATTATCAATGATTAAAGAAAAATTGCAATTGATATCCCGATTTGTATCAGCATTGATTATGGTTTTTTGTTAATGGAAATATTACGTATGTTCTCACCTCAGATAATGAATGTGAATTAAGTTCTCATTCTATAAACTCATTATTTAGACACAAATTTTCAATTAGGACTCGCGATAAAGGCGTCGAATTTATTTTAATGAAAAGTATCAGTTTATGGCTGATTTAATTTTTTACGACTGAATAAATGTCGCGAATGGTTTGCTAATTTTTGCTCATTATATTGACAATTGAATCGTTATAATGGTGATAGAAGCGGACAGGGTAGTAAATTGTTGCTGGAAGTTTCGCATCGTACAATTTCGTATTTTAATTTTAATTTGTATTGAACGATGCGAGTTTGATAATTCCTCATAAAATATTCTGCATGCGAAAAATATTGGAAGTAGGATATAATCGTAAGAATTTTTGAATCCCATTTCATTTATCAATCGACAGTTTTTGTGTTGACATCAATTTTTGCTAATGATGAATATCACAATTTAGCTAGTTACGAAAATTGTTGTACAGAGATTATAAATTTCCTTTCATTGCAAAAATAATTTGGTGAGTGTTAATTTTCTCGCGCAGCTTAAGGGATAAGTCTACTTTGTAACTCCAAGAGGATAAATTAGATAAAAAACAAATTCCGACACCAGCAGAAGGGATGCTGTATGGTGCAGGCATGGCTGACTGAGCATAGGTAAGATGTTTCCACAATTTTTCGAAAAAAAACAAAAAAAAACTTTAAACTTAAGTAAGCTGATTCACAGAAAATACTGAACCGATCCTCTTGAAATTTTGACCACATCTTCCTTATTTGCATGAGTTCCCCCTGAACTGCGATCATCTCAAAATTGTCATTTTCACTATTTTTTTCATAGCAAAAATCACTGAAAAAATGACCTTTTTTGTCCGAAAGTTCGCTATTCCATTAACTGTGTTTAGAAATTAATGATTGTGGTTCGGAACGAATTCACTGTTATACTTAATCTAATGTTATTCAATTTTTTTTGATTTCGGATGATTCGTGTAAAAAAGGGTTTTAAAATAAAAACAAAAATTTTTCTTCGTGTATTTCGAGAGTGTATTTATTAAGCCTAACAACTTTTATATTAATATCTATAATGGAAACTTAAAAAAAAATGTACCTTGAAAAAAACCTTTATTTAAGCGCACACAGTAGACTACTCCCTTTAACACTATCAAAAATCGCATTGAATATCGTCGATAGTTTCCAATGGCGTCATTCTCACCATCCCATTTTGAAGAAGAAAAACGATTATCTCCAAGCCAGAATTCAAATAAATCCGATCTTAATAAATTCATATCAAAATAAACGTCCGTGAAGAGAAAAAAATAACTGCGGGCCAGTAAATGGAAAGATAGAGGTTGAAAGAGGGAGAGAGTGAAAATATGGAGGGGGTGGAAGGAAAGAACGAAAGAGTGAGTGCAAGCGTGGCCATACAAACTTATGAAAATCCCAGATTTATCGCCGCTACGTCATGCAAGCCACTAGACAAGCAGCTTTCCCTACGACTTGACAAATCGCCCGGAAGGATCCGCTTCGTTGCTCCTGAGTTGCTCCTTCTCTAGTTTCTAGAACACTCCCGGCCAAACTACCACCACCATCACCAACTCCCCTTTATCCATTTTCAGGGCCGAGATATTTCGATTCGAGAATACTATCCAAGCGCAAAACGGGTTCTCTTGGATTTATCCCAAAAGTCCCTTTATCTCGCGACAAAACATCCCGACCGCGTGGCCACAAGTCTCAACGGACTGTGTTCACGCAGGGAGAAGTGAAAGAGAAGGGGAAATATAGAGTGGTGAAGAGCTGGGAGCTCATGGCACCTTGCCAAATAATTTTTTTATTTACACTCACTGTCATAACAAACGTTAATTGATTTTCTGGATGGAGAATAAAATACCGATAACGTATAGTAATTGGATAATTGAATTTTATGGACGAGGAAGGAGAATTATTTGCTCACGTATGGGAATGAATAATATAAATGGGAGAAGATAAACTCCGAGATGGTCATTTTGGAATGGGATTAGTTCCGAATTTTGTTTTTATTCCGTGACATATCATTTAACAGCAGCTGGAATGTATTTTATACACTTCGTGCAAGATAATGAAAAAAAAGTCATTTAATATTGAAAAAAAATAATTTCATGGTTGTAATGTCAATATTATTAATTAACTATTCAATTACCCATATTGATAGTTAATGCATTGATTAAACCCTTATAAATAGGTGATAGATTTCATTGAGTTCGAATATGGATTCCATGTGAAGACAAAAGAAGAATGAAAACTTGTTACCCAGAGAAAATTATTCAATGGTTGATTAATAACTAATTGTCGTTAATTATTCTACATCGACTATAGTGTAGTATGTCGAAGTTCAGCATTCTCAATTCTCTATTCAAATATGATGATAATACACCAATATTTATCTGATAATATGTTGAAATAATTTGTATTAGGAATGAAGTATAGAAAATCATCAGTTATTGCCCAAGCTATGAGGTGCAATTGGAATGTGACAACATGGTTGGTACACGCCTACATTCAAACGAGCAGGGCAGCAACGAATTAATTCACAACGAAATACAAATGTTTGTTTGTCATGAATAAACTGTTTCTTGATAATCAACGAGTGGATATAATGTCGTCACCATATGTGTCACATTCAATGACGGAGACTGATTCATTGACGTTTCAAAAATAGTTTCAATCGATCGCTTTATGTTCATTGACAAAAAGTTACCAAAGTGTACGCAACAAACATTTTTTTTCTTCTAAATCTCTCGTCAAATATAGAGGAAATGTTTGCAATTTTGAAAAGACAAATTTGCATAAATACCTGGAAAAGAATCAATAACTCCAGCGTGACTGAATTAGCAACAGTTACTTGAAGAAGTTTTCAAAGTAAATTAATATAAAATATCATTAATTATTACCTGTTCCAGCTGAACCAAGTCGTAATACGGCATCGCCTTGAAGTGATATTGAGAGAGTTGCGGTGTCCTCAAGGCGTGCGAGCACCTCTTCCGGTATATCCTCTGGTTCGCGGAGGCGGAGAGTGACTTCACCCCCGCCTCCGCTACCTTGGCCACCAGCGCCACCAGGACTCGTTGACGCTGAATACATGAACACCGATCCGTATCCATGCAACGATTGTAGGGGTAGTCTTACACCCCCAACTTCGCCAACTGGACCCTGTAATGAGAAATAGCAAGAAATTTCATGATTTATTGTTATCGGATTTCATTGTTGATACACAACACAGTAAAAAGAGAACAAGGCAAAGTTCCTGCAAACAAATAATTATTGAAATAATCTGACTGTAATTGCAAAAAAGAATTTAATCTTTTTAATGTTGAATGAATTTTACGTGAAACAAATTACACCTGAAAAACAATTGTTTGTACTGAATAGAATATGTCGAGGGCAAAAATTTCACATTTGTGCGCAGTGAATTTATTTGTCACGGATATCTGATTTTCAATTCAGATTATAATCTCTTTTTTTTTTACAATGGCATACAACTCATTGGGAATAGATTCGCGTTGATTTTTGTTCAAAAATTCGGAATTGGAATTTGATGATAATCAATGCGGAAAAAGGGCTCACTGTTTTCGTTCTCGTCGTACATTTTTTTCACAAACGAAATTCTGCGTTGTCTCTCATTGTTATCACAATTAGTCTTTTATCACGATTTTCATCTTGCAGTTTTACATGTATAAAATTAAGAATGGTTAATGAATTATTTTCATCTCACGACTGAGTAGTAAAACCAACGAATTTTTTTCCTAATTCAGAATATTTTTCTGATCACCCAGATCCAAAGTTTTCCATAATTCTCGAGGTATCAAAAGTTCGATCATTTGCTCGTTAATTAGATACATTCATTGAATCACATATTTTTGAAAAGACTCACATGGAATTGGACACATCAACGCCGTACACAACATCGAGTTATAAAACTATAAAACTTTTGAATGAACATAAAATATTTGCCCAGAAAAAAAAACGAAAAAAATTTCTTTCAAATGAGAAAAAAAATATAAAACTCAAAATACATCGACGCATTCAACAATTCCAATTGATCAACAAAAAAAAAAAAAGCACGAAAAATTGAACATGAAATTATTATAGTATTCTCCAACTATTCATCCACAAATTACATTCAGCATTGAATTTATTCTCCCACATTGAAACCTGTACAAAAAAAAGTTCACAATTTCAATCAATTCGGAATAAGTGATTATTCCAAAAGCGGAATATATTTCAATGACTGATGCTGGACGAGAAAAAAAAAATTCAAAACACATATGCAATGGTCCGTGTATTTGAACGATGCATTACAACCACCAACGCTGATGCCATGGCCATTATTTATGTAAATTGATTCGTCCAACCGTGCTTTTTCCCGTATCGGATAAATTCACAGACTTCGTACCGTGCACAGCGTGAAAGGTGTACACAAATGAATGTATGTATCTGCAATCTGCATACATATATTATAATGATTTTATTTTCACAATCCATGTTATCAAGATGGTAAGTTTATTTTTATAATAAAATTCATATGTATATGAATAGAAGCGTATGAAAAAAAAAATGAAATGAATAGAATACGTTGTACTAATGTCCATTAATTAATCCTTGAATCATGAAGTAGATATAAATATTATCATTATTCAAATCAATATTAATATAATTAAATATATGTGTTATTTGTTTATATCAATATATCTCATTTGATAGTAGAATAATGTTGCCAACATGTATACTTTTAAATTATCGTTCCTTGCAGTGATATCGAATATTAATGTAAATTTTTGCTAGATTAGGCTATCATGCTCCAAGCCGTGATAACTATATTTATCCAAATATTCTGCTCACTTATAATATGGGACGTCTGCCTGAATATTGTTCCTTGAGTAGTGTCCAGTATACGACAGTGCTTATATCGAGCTAATTCTTTTAATTATTTCATTCCCAGATATTGAATTTTTACCATACTTATAGAAATCATTTCGATGTAATACTCTCCATCCTGATGACGGTAGTTTCCATCACAATATATATGTAAATTCGATTCACATGTATGTGTTTGGATTTGTGCGTGTGTATACGTGTGTGTGTGTGCAAGTTGAAATGGGTGACCAGTCGACAAGAGTGATTTATTTTAATGGTCATTTTGAAAATGGCTCTATACATAAAACTCATGTATGATTGCACCAACTCAATCGCTGTAGAATATTCACGAGATTCAATAAAGGACATTTTATTGACCAGAGGCGGATGAAAAAATAAAAAAAATATATAAATGAACAATCGAAATAGATGAAGTTGAAATATAATTACAAATGTTTCTAGATTGTCAGGTTGTGGATGTCGATTCAATCGGTCATTAATTGAGATAAATTAAATTTAACTATAGAATGATTACAGGAGAATTGGGATATTATTCATTTAATTATTGCATAGTTGTATATAGTCGAACTGGTGACCGTTGATTATTTACTCATACTTCAATACGTAACAAACTATCATTAATTTGAATCTAGATTGTTAGTGTTCAGAATGTGGCGCAGAGATAGTTGCTATTGTCATTAGTGTGGGCAGGTTAAGTGATTGAGTATTGATGATCTGGGATATTGATGATGATTGAAGCACGAAGGTTAAACAAGTAGAATTAATAGAATGAGAGTTGATTTGTCAGAGAGAGAATATCTGAGTCTCATTATGGATTAGATTTTATCCATTTTCTCTTGTATATTCAATTCTGCTTCACAGTTTCGATGACGTTGTGCCATGTCTTTCATGATATCATTATTTATCACTTCCCAAGTCGAAATATCAAACGTGAATCCAACCTGCCAACGTTACAAACGTTGGATTTACCTTTGGAACGTTGGAGACGTTAGAGACGTTGGATTCACGTTTCATATTTCGACTCGGGTTGTAACGCTATTTCATTGACGGTTTTCATAAATTTATGCCATTGATGTCAATGAACAAAGAGAAGACTGGGTACTGGCGTTATCTTCTGTTGATGACATTCTATGGATTAATTAAGTCTTGGGAAGAGTCGAGATTATGAAATTTCTTCTCAATATTTTGGACTGTTTTGAAGCAGCTTTCAACTTCATGTTATAAAATTTTAATGAGAATTTTTCATTGACGTTTTTCCTCTTCGTGTGTTCTTTATGCTTCATTGTAATACAAAACCAATATTCCGAACAGATCTTTGATGTAACATAGTATGGAAGATGGAAAAAGTTGAATTGAAAGAGCGGAACGAGGATTACTATTGTTCACTGATGGATTTCTAGAATTTCGAAACCTATGTTTGAATTCGAAACGACTCTAACGCATTTATTGACCAGTACACTATCCACTGATCTCTTGAATTGGGACAAGAATTGGATTTCACGAGTTTAGTCAGTGAGCACCACAATGACACAAAGCTTCTATCACGTTTTATTTGACATCAATACTTTCGCCTATTTTTGAATCCCCAGTGCAATGTTTCATCGCTATTTGTTTTAGTATTGCACCATTGTTTGAAATGTTTTTGTTAACATTGTGCATGATCGTTCTGTTTAGAACTTGGAATCATCAATCACGTCAATTATTTCCATTAATATGAATTTATTCATCCTAGAAAAGTTCGGAGTGTGACTTCATACTATAAAAAATAGAATAGTATTGAGATCATTGGCATGAGCTGGTGTCTTCCATCTACCCAAATTCCAAATTCAATTAGGAACATTTCGTATGAAAAAGAATAAAATTTATTCCAGGAAATGGAAAAGTTTTAATTTATTCCACCATCCGTGAATACTTTTGTCAATAGAAAGTATATTCAGTCATTGATATTGCACAATTTGATATCATATAAAATATGAAGAAATCTCTGTGTATATTTTGTTATCAAATTTGAATTATAAAATTTTCATTGAGTTGATTCAATTAGACAAATTAATGAATAGAACAACTAGAAACTCAAAATTAAACGTCTCTCTTTCTACTTCACAACATTTGGTCTTCAAAATTATTTGGATATTAACGCTTTATAGAAATTAATGAGTTTAATATTGAAAAATGTTCATTCAAGCGCTGGATAACGACAATGAAGCTTCCTATAATTTAATGCATTTACGACATACAAAGTGTGGTATAAACAGAAAATTTCTACTAATAGTACAGATGTGAGAGTTTGTAGCATTGCAATTGGTCCTTGCAAAAGTTAGTGTGGACATAGGAATTATGTGCAACTCCAAATCTGATTATTAAACAGCTTTACTCAATTAATTGAGAATCAGCATTACTATTTAAATTACTCCTCCATTATTATATGAACAGATGTGAAATATATTCAATAACGCGAAAATCGTTATCTTGTATGACCATGTTATTAAGTTTTCCAACTTGCATAAAATGGAAAGTTTAAATCATAAAAAATGCTCGCAGAATAGCAGATAAACAAATTGTTATTGCGATCGCAAAATGAGGATCAATTCAAAAATATTTTTTAGATTACACCAAGAAATTACTCTCTGGTATATTCATTGGTTCTGATCACTTAAAAATATATTAAATTATGTCATTTGGTATAACATGGACTAATGATATATGAAATAGGGAAATGAATAAGATAATTGAAGTGCGCATGCTTTCATCCATCAAGCTCAACAGAACAGATGGTTTTTATGGTGCTACATTCTGAATTATCACAGTAATCCCAACATTGGTATCGTTGAAATTACATTCTCTGAAAACATATGTTGCTTCCATTGTAGAAAATTATGTTCACATCTCATTCTGTATACATAAACCGTTAAATTGTCGACCAAATATTTGAAGACTTTTTTCTATACTGTGAATTCCAGTTTTTCCCATGTCATAATCAGACGAGATATTAAGTTTTGGTCTCATCAACATTCCCATGCCACTTAATTACACTTTTCCATCATAATTTCCATATTTAAATGTAATAGTGTACATGAAACTAACGTCATAATATTCCACATGCATCACAACTTGTATGAACATCATTTTGATCTCTTGGTCATGTTTATTACATTACTAGTCTGGCTGCAATGACGTTCATTTCCCGGAGGGCCAATCTGCCCAACTTCACTTCAGAATAAATCGTAATGAATGCAGAACTGTTGGTATAACAGTTTGCAAAAGATTTTTCTTGTTAAATTGTTTACACCACGAAGTTTTTTCATTTGAACGATTGTTCTAAAACTTATTACGTTCGTGATGGAATTTATTGACTATCGCACTTCTAAACTATTAATTTTCAAATAAGATTTTGTAACTGTTATTACATTTTTATTCACACCAACCAATTTTTGGCGAATGAATGATTTAGTCACTGATAAATATTATTCATTTGACATCAAGCACAATAAATTCTTTTGGTAGCGCTCATCCAATTTTATTTTGCTTAAATAAATTCTTATATAAGTGTATTACTACCCGGATGAGAAAAATCTGTGCACACATAAAAAACTATGAGTCATCGCATAAGAAATGAAAGATTCGCCAGTGATTCAAACTGAATATTGTACGTGCATTGAATTAAATTAATATAAGAACACAAAGATAAAACAGTAAAACAAAGATCAAGTTTTGCTCCCAATATATTTATATGTATCACAGAATATCCCAAAGTTGAATGACGAAATTACATGAGGAAGATAAATAGTGTAACAAGAATAAAGGAACATAAGGACATGAAGAAAAAAAAAAAAAAATAAAAGGATTGAGACAGTGAATAAGAGACGTGTTTATCGATTTACGCGAACGTGACACAGAGTATAAGATGTCCCAGAGGGAACTATAAACACGATGTAACCTAAGATAAAAGTGTATCCCCGAGCTTCATATAGTTGAATTAAATTTATTGACAAACAGATTTGGCAGTGGAGGAAGAAAAAAAAAATAAATGAAGCAATTAAAATGATTCAGTTTGATAACAAAGGGAACAATTATGTTTATTTCGGTCATGTTATTTCCTGCACTGAGAGAATAGTCTCTTCAATATTAGAACAGAAGTAATTGATGCTTAATGAATTATTATCACAACCCCAGCTCCGATGAATTGGTTACTTTTATTCATTGAATGTTCATGAAGGCTGATTCATTTGTTCAAAATGATAAAGATTGTTTCAACTTGAAAGACGGAAGAGGATTTTCTGTCTTATGAGAATTTTTATTGATAATGAATCGCTGATAATTATAGATTTATACCAATTCACATAAACGTATCAGAATTCCGATTGCTCAGCTAATATTGATGAGAAAGAATTGATTTTTATTCTCTAATGCTTCAAAATAATTATTATCAAAAGCAATATGCAAAGCGCCCTCAGTTATTGCTAAATCTTCAAAGTGCAACTGAAAAATATCGACTCAATGGCGCAAGTTGAATGACAAGAGAAAAATGATTGTCAACCAAATAAATTGAAGAGTAATTGATCTTTGTTCCACATGTATGAATAATATACTGGAGATAAATAAAAAGACATGTGAAAGATAATTTGTGAGCCCATTAAAATTCACAGGAAGTCATAAACCAGCAATAAACATCATCAAAAAAATTCTAATGAATCCATCAATTTATATCAAACAAATCCTCTTCTCTGTTTATTTCTCTTCGATGCATTTCATTCTATTTCGTTGATGTTATGAGTCAAGCGATGAAGTTATTATCAACTGCGTGGGTGGGAAAATAAAATTATCGTGTTGGGGAAATATCTCGTTGTATAACACGAGGTTATATTATTTCTCTTAACACGAAAAAGTTTTCTTGCTTTCATTTTTGCCTCGGGTATATACCAACGTAGTAAGCAATATTATTGCTGTTATTATTATTATTATTATTATTGCTCTCTTCCCCCTTCTCTTTCTCTCTCTCCCTCTCTCTCTTTCTGTCACTTTTTTTTTCATTTTTCTTTCGCTCGATCTCTTTCGCTCGTCGGATATTCCATCACTATCGAATATAGGAAGCGACAGGAGATGCTATTTCGTTTTACGATCAGCTTGTTGACGAAAATACGCGGGATATACGATAAAGAAAAAAATTGCCGACGCAGATATCGAACATATGTATGTGTGTGCACATATGTGCATATCAAAATACATAGTGTTGGATAAGCTCGTACTAAGACATCAATGCGGCGCCGAAAAAAGTAATATGTGTAGTGTTGTCGTGAAAGTTTTTGAATTCAATGATGAAATGAAAACAAGAAACAATCAGAAATATAGAAAGATTTATGTATGAGATAAAATTTATCATTTATGTGAGACTATCAATGAGTTTGGGTTCGGAATATCGAAAGTTTTGTCTGGGATTTATGAGAAATGAAAGAAAAATTAGATTTGGTGGACAATTTTGTCTTTTGTTTTGTCAATATTAAAGCGATCTTTATTCGTTTGAAGGACACTGGTGTAGGTACTTGTCTGATGTGGAATTGAAAAAATATGTGTAATTCATGAGTTTTTGTGCGGATTTGAATACCTTCATTGTGAATTAGGGAGGGAATATCTATAACGATGATGTTTGGTTTGTTTTTTTTCGTAAACTATGAAGCAGAATAATTTCAAAGAGATTATCAGAAAGAAATTTGACATTAAGAGATTTTCTTTCTGTAAATAAATTTTTTTATCGTGTCCAAATCATCGCCAACCATTATGATGCACAATTTTGTTTAAAAATATTATAGACTGTTTTGATATTCTACACGGCTTCTAAGTTTCATTCTATTTTATATTCATAAGCCACTGTTTACATGTAGAATATTTTTCCCCACATGTTTCAGCAGACAAAACATACGAAACTTTATAGTAGGACCCGCAATCTTTATTTGCAATCCCATTTGAACCTTATCAGTCGAATTATTCAGAAACCTTCAACAGAGATGGAGAAACTACTTATTAACAAATAGGGGTTGGTTTGAAGATAATCCAACGGCAGTCATACCAGTTCATGTCCAGGAATAGTTATTTTGATCATAATAATTTTCCATAATTCATGTTAATATTATAACTTTGAACATAAGCTTTGAATTCTTGTATTTATATTATTACATTTTTGGTATATATCACGCGTACTTATTCATTTATCACCAAAAACGTGATGATAACAACCAATGCAGACATTGAAGGTCTTTTACCTTCTTTTGCAACATTAAATCATCCGCTAATTCTCAATTTCACGAAGTTGCTAATCTTAATACATTATTTATGCGCCATGAATATTTTCTCTTCTTTATTTTTCAGTAGAATTAAATATTCGAGTGTAGAAGTTGAGTCTTGATGAAATATTATGATGTGCCTGTGGCATCAATGTTATATATAAGCCGTCATTCATTATGTGCGCTCAAAGGCTTCGTCGGGTATTTTGCTACTTTCATAACATTCATTAAACGGCTCATATATAAATATTTCACATCAATGCATTTAGCAATATGCATAATAGAGGCTCTCATCGACAAAAAAAATGGAATACAATACACGCCACAAAGTTCTAATTCAATGAGAGATAATTCTGAAAATCTATTGTAAATAATAATATGATGAATCCGTGTTCGCTGCTTCGATACAGCGTGGGATTCCCTGAATATATTATTGAGTAATTAGTGTTATTGAATTACTTTGGAACGTTGAGCTCACTTACATTTTCTGCTTTTACATTTAGATACATATTGTGGTGACGGATGAAATTTTCAATCATAATAAACTCAGAAACCATAATGAAAGTAACCGGAATGATTTCAGCAGAAGTTGCTGCGCTGAATATTAAGTTCATTTCATATTAAAGAGATTAATTGATGAATGACAAATGACTGCTCCAACCGCAGTACAAATGAAATAGTTCATATACAATGAGTAGATATATACGAAGATCCAATTATCTGTTTGTTCTGATTAATGGTCATTGTAACAGATGAATGTTTGTTAATAGTTCATGAATATTGTTGGAAAATAATATGGATTTTTTGTCAGAATGGAAGACGAATGGAACGTTTTGTTCCACAAGTATTTATCATTAGTTAATGGTTCACTAATGGCTGTCAATTAGTTCTTATTAGCTGTGATGAGTTGTATTGAAATTAAAACGATAATGAAACTTTAAATGAACGTTGATTATATGTTGATTTATCTTACTAATACCCTATGTGTTCATGACTGATTGATGATAAGATTATAACATTGATTCCAATCAAAGGCACTCCCACCAATTTATGGTACAAAAACGAGTTAACTGATCATCTTGTTCACAATTCAACTTGCAATGATAATTGCTATTTTGTATTGTTCCAGCTATAATATGGAGCCATATACGAATTATTCGAAGAGTCACAAGTAACCATTTTGGAAGAAAAAACCGCCCATGTTCTGTATTGATTGTGAAAATATGAATACACGAAAAAAGGATTTGTATGTGGAGCAAAAGTTGTGGTTGGTATGGAAACCAATCGATATTATTTTTTGGTAATTCAGAATTTGCGAATTAGATAAAAGATCATACACTATGTCAACAATCCCTCAAAAAGCTCCCCCAAAATATGAAATCAATGTGAAAAATGTTCACATATTGATCCAAGCTTTCTATTGTAATAAAAATATAGAACTTTCATATTCTTCCTCTTCATTGTTTCGTCAATAAATAACTTCAATCTAATTCTATTTCCTTGAGTTCCTTCATAAGCACTTTCCGCAAAAAATTCAAGTGTCGCCATCAAAGTTCAACTGAAATACTCCGAATTTCATGAAAAATTCTACTTTCACTATTCCATCCACCTCCAAGAGCATAACAAAAACAAAACATTGGATTATGGAAAATTATTCCTGTCTGTTTTGAGAATGCTCTAAAAAAAGCAGAATAAATAGTGTTTTGTTTCTCCGATCTATTTTTTCAATTCTGTAAACCTCAGCTGTCAGTGTACGACAACTGCATGACGGCTCACAACGCCAGTAAACAATGCGTACACCAGAATTTGTGCACGCGGTCAGCCGAACACTGCGAGCTATATATACCAACACAGATTCACCTATATGTTCTTTGTGTGTAGTTGTTGTTCAACAATAATTCATCACTGCGGACATTCCGCTTCGGTCATTCCAACGCACAACGTGCCTCTTTTTCCCACCCTCATATTTCTCTCCCTTCATACATGTGCGTTCGCATTTTTCTCTCGATATTCGGTACATACTTATATACACGCATACGTACGCGAATATACATGTGTATGGTGTTTCTATTCACGTATCAAAAAATGTTTTATTGCCAACCCCGATCATCCCAACTGTCCAGTCACCATCTTCATATCAACTTTTTCTCATTCATGCATGATATATATGCACACATGGGTGGAAGCCACATTTCGTATATGAATCACATCAATTTTCTTGGATTGCTAGCTAGCACCAGACTCGCGCTTAACTAACACCCCAGTATCACTCGAACGGCCATGAACCTAGTTGAGGGATGTCGTGCTAGCTGATCATAAGAATTTCACTCGCGAGCACTCAGACAAGTTTACCCTCGTTGATAATTTCAATTTGACTAGGCCTCGACTAGGCCTTGATTCAAAAAGCATGGAAATTCATTATCATCTATCTTGCAGACGGATTGGAATTTGATGCGTTTGTTGTGGATATCACAATGGAACTTATTGGCATCAGTATCGTCTCAAAAATCAATACAACAATAGTCTCATATATAACTGTTTCTATTGTGTCTTAGATGATCACAATATTCTAGTTTTCCATTTGTTCTGGGTTCCATGATTTAACCCAATTTTTCTGAGCACATTATTTTTTTTCAAATATCATTCTCAATTCATCATTCATATATCTTCTCATTCTTTTTCATTATGACTTAGAACGCTGGTGGTGGCGTTATAATTAAACGCATCTCTCGCCTACAGCACTGTTGTATTTAATTCTATTGTTCATGACGCTGCCTCTTCTTGTAGGTGAAAATGCGTTTACTCATACGCATGAGAGAATCCCCACTGGGGGCGTGATGAAAGCTTCACGAGGGAAAAACTTGAGAGAAAGAAATAGTGAATCATGTGATGCTGGATGCACACGCGAAATTCTTTATGCTTGCATACAATATGGAGAGTCACACACATTTCAATTATATTAAAAAAGACAAAAGGGTGAGTGAGACGAAGTTGTTGATGGAGAGACAGAGGTGAGGTAGATAAACAGAAAAATGGACAATGCAGGAAAGTAATAAATATTATATCATTTTTGTTACGGACACAGCCAGTGAATGGATATTGTCTTGTTAAACAATAAAAACAACTTGATAGAATGGTGGTTATTAGGATGAAAGTCACTTTCATTCTATAAATATTTATTGATAGAGAGAAATTACAGGAAGAGAACCTGCTAGCTAGATAGGCAGTGGAAGAGGCAAGAAGACTGAAAAATTGACAAATGTAGCAATTTTGATGCTTATAGAAAATAATAAATCAATGTTTTGTTTTATGTTGATATATTGGAAAAATATCTTACGACAGAGTGCATCAATTAATTCAGTCGCGCATATATTTGGTATGTACTCAAACATTTTTTTTTCCCCAAAGTAGTGGAATTAAAAATAGAAAAAAATCGTCCATCCCGTCGCTCTGTAAATTATTCAGAATTCCCAGAGCACTATATAGAAGCCAACGTGGTGTCAGATTTGCACCACTCTTTCCTATATACTCAAACATTAACATAAATGTAAAGAATAAACCGCGCAAAAAGTTTTCCCCTGATATTTTTTGTTGTTTCGACTTTTGTTCATTTTATGACGAGAAAAATTGTAAATCCAATGGAATTTGTGCTATTCACATTTCAACCGTTATTCAGCTGCTGAAACGACCGAACATTGGTTTTCGAGTAGAATGAGTTTCACGTAAGCAGTGAAGAGAAGGAAAAGAAGGAGCAATTGCCATTTTTCCTCTGTCTCGTGCACAACTTCAACTCTATGTGAAATTAAATGTATACATATGTACGAGCTCCACAACAACGCTGAGTGAATGTACTTTATGTAGTGAGAAATAAGACATGAACACAACGACGAGAGCATAACAAATTTTAACGACTCTTGTCAGTTGTTGTATGTCGGGAACAAAAATTGAAACAAAACAGAAGTTAAGGGGACAGAAGTTGGTCGTCTCGAATTTTCGAAAAATAGTTTTTTTTCTCGATATTCCGAAACTATAATCCTTTAAGAATACGCTGTCAAATTTTTGTAATGATATTGACGATATTCCAAGTTCTACAGCCTATTACGGAGGTCAGCGCTGAGGCAGATAACAGGGCCTGGTGCCTTATCTTATATGATTACCTTAATTTTCAAACTCATTTATCTCAAAAAACCATTTTTCTGCCTGGCGCACGACAAAAAAAAACTACCCGGCCGATTCGTTCCAAATTCCAACATGTTATTTAATACACTCATAGCTATCGCAGTACGAAAAAAAAAAATTTGCGTTGAATATTTATATTTTTTAACATGCAAAACGTGATAAAAAAATAGAAATTTTTGGATTACAAACTTCAACGCGTCATTTCTCAAAAAAAAATTTTTTTTCTTCATTCTACGTGCTGCGATAGATTTATTTATAATGATTGAAAATCCGTTTTGTTTTTTTAATTTGGACTCATAGAAGAGCTCAATCATCGTGCGCTGCCCGGGTTCTTTTTTTCAAGGGACTGACGTCAACGCCATCTTTAAAATAGTTAAAATAATTTTTTTTTTTGTAATAATGATTTTTGTATACTTGAGTAGTGTTAAAATAGTCCTTCAAAGTTTCAAAAGTTTTGGTTGTTCTTTTGATATAAAAAAAAAATTGTAAAAACTCATGTAATTCTGAGCTTCTAGATCACCGGGTCCCCTTAAAATTAAAACCATGTGTAGATTGAAAATGAATAATAACAAAATAGTATTGAGTAAATTATTTAGTAATGTTACAGCCTCATTTGTTATCGATGTACACTACGAAGAGAGTTCATTCAGTATTGACAAAGAAAACTAATTCATTTTCAATAAATAAATTTTCGCATCTAACTATTTGCTTTTTCTCATTAAAAATTATTGTACCGACTTAATCTTGAGTAATGTTTTTCAAATGTTGTTGATGCATGATTGTAGTCATTTAATTGAGTATGTTTATAATGAGTAGTAGGTATACCTATATATCAGCATGTATACATTATATTATCGTAGATGGGCGTATTAACTTCGTGGATGAAAACCAATTTTGATTATGAACATGAACTATGTACGGATTGATCAAACCATACATGAGCACATCAACTTTCTTGCGAAATCGTATATGGCCCTACATGGTTGAGTATGTTTGGCTGAAGTCACATTTTACACTGCGTCATGATTTTGATTAACATAGGACATAATTATTTGAAGTCATATTCGACTGTGTTGAGATATGATATATATATTTTTAATACATCGATGTCTTATGATAAATAAGTAATGCATATATTGTTGAATATCATGTTAATAAGAAAAAGTCATTTCGTATGAAGGCAGCAGCAGGTAAAATAATATTATCTCATACATCATTCGGAAATATTGACCTAATTTTTCCATCATAATTGAATGAGTGCTCATCTATGGACACAAATGGCCATGTATAATTCATTTTTTACAGAGAGGTTCAAGATTTTTTGTTTTTAATTCATACTGGAAGCAAAAAATCAAAATTAATATAGTAATGCTTGAATATAATCAATTTTATAGATAGGGAATGTAAAATGTTAAGATGTTGTCTGATGTTAACAAGGTTTCTTGCATATTTGAAATCTACGTATTGCTTGGATAAACTCTACGTTGAGAACGGTATGATGATATAGCAATAGCAATCTAGTTATTTCCCATTAATTACAAATACCATCAAATACCATCAACTGCTAACGAGTATTTTCAAAAAATATCTCATAAATGCTGCTTCTTCATGTCCAACAAGTCCTTACGTCAATGTACCGATATTATCACATCTCATTATCTTTCGTCATGGTTAATTCAATGTGTACGTTGCAACAACATCATTATTATAATAAATTCACTAACTTTCATGATAGTCATACGCATAACTATTCCCCATAAGTATGTATTTGTATAATGCCTACATGTTCATGTATATTCACACAAAAGTCGTTTAGGTCCTTCAAAATTCTGCAGAAGTTTAGTGGCTTCATCTCGATACTAGAGTTGCATTTTACAACAAGGATTCATGTAATCGATGCACGTGTAGATACCTTATCAACCTCGGTTCTCTCTACCTTCTCATCCCACAGTGTTATCCAATTTCTATTCTACTATATCTTCTCATCTTAGATGTATGCACTTCTATATTTATACGTGGTAAATGTTGGATCATGTTTACAAAATAAAAAATGCCATGAGAATATGAGCTAGAATAGATCAAGCTTTCTATATTATGTAAAGAAATATTTAAAACAATTCTTATTTTCTTATTAAAAATTTCGAAATTCATAAATTAAGTGAATTTCAATTCTTTCTGTTTTCGATCCAATCCTTCAAGTGAACGTTGAAGTTCCCATTTATTTGATGTCGTTCATTTTTCCATGTTTATAAATGCTCACAAGTTGTTAAACGGTTTATACCAGCTCTTTACTCTATTCTTCAATAATCCAACGAAATAAGAAGAATTTTAGATGAGAAAAACGAGACGAAGAACTCTCCGAGTAATTAAATTCCTCACACTTTTGCATTCTCCTGATTTGGAAAGAAAAAAAAAACAGGATTCTATTCGTCGAAATGATTCGACACGTTTCTGCCTTTTTGTTCATTGTCAATCACATTGATGAGACACTGCCATTATTGTACACAAACTTGAAGTCAAATTTATTATGCCATGGAAAAATTCATTCTGAAATATCCAAAAATATTTCTCTGAACAGAAAATATGAAGTCATTATCTGTTTTTCTGTGAAAAATATCACATCTAGAGTGAGTACGACTCTGTTATCTGACATATTGTCGCGGTGTTGAATGTAAACAAAAGGTTGTTCGCTTCACACTTGAATAAACACCGCACCAGATCTCTCTGATGATGGAAGTAGTTATTATAACTCTATTCGCTCTTCTGAATTAACATTAACAATGAAATGAAAAAGGTACTATCTCATTTTTTTTGTACAATATTGTACTGGGATGTCCCAATTTGTATTGTTGGGTCATGTTGGATCTCGAAAAAAATGTGATAATTATTCCATGAGATACAGCAAGGACAATTCAGTATCGATGTGTACATACAAATATTTGGTGGTCGCTCATGATTGGCTTTCGAAATGGAACGTTTGGATACAAGTATGAACTAGTTTCGTAGAGTATCGAGTGACGAGTTAGTGACCTAACAGAGAAACTGAGCTGTTTATATCTCCAAGAATGCTACCGAACCACGCAATTAGTTGTATCATAATTTTGATAGTAGAGCTGATTTTTCTGGTGCATGAAGTAACAGGTAAACAATGTAATTTTTTCCTGCGCAAGGAATCACGGAACAAGGGCTTGACTAAAGTTTTGTTATATATAATGCAGTGATACGAGCAATGGACATTTTAACATCTTTTTCTTCTGTTTATCTGGGACAAAAATTGATTTCTAACGTGTGAATATGATGGATGTTATCGCGAAAGAACTCATAAAATAACTATTAGTCTAATAATATATATAAACACGACATAACTTATAATTTAAAATGTAGAAATGAACTGCAGTAAGCTGCAATGAAGACCCAAAATCTAATTATGATTGCCCACTGCTGAACAAACTTCACTTATGTTAATTCAGTTATGAACAGTCTTAAGTAATCTTGATTCAAGCAAAGGAACTTATAATGAATAATAGAACATCTTCCAATTAATGCAAGTCAACATATTTTCTAAAAATCTACTTGTTGTCCACAGCTTTTCCCGAAACAGTACACGTGAAGATCAAAAATGGTGATGAAATAATCAATCTAAACTGGAAGCGCACCGAACAACATCTTGGTAATACAAACCTGCCTGTATGGACTGCTAAGAAGCGCAAGAAACCCCAACTTGTACCAAAAGTTTGTATACAAAGCATATAATTGAGAAATAAAACCAGATATTCCAAGTATTTCAACCAAATACCTGAAGGTACTTACCATCAATGCATTTAACAGGCCTTCGAAACATTGGGCGAATTTGTAGCTTATCAGGATGTGGAGAAATCATCAGCAGTGGTATACCTCACGCAACACAATACTTTTGTGAGTAACACAATATTGCTCCAACACTCCAACAATTAAATTTTACGATAAAAACGTTTGAATTTGTATTTTCTAGTTTGGAGTTATTGATACGAGATTTTACATCAGTGAACTCCCGTTGGTCGACCCCGAATCTAATGTTATTTTCGAAGTAGGGAAAGGTCAGGTATTTTTTCGTGACGTCAGAAACGGTAGCAAACATCTCCATCTCAGTCTTGACTCTTGGATTCCAATCTTATTCACTGATGATCAAATAAATTACATGAATTCTCTGATTCATTCGACTATGGACACATCTACTTCTGGCGCAACATCAGAATTGATACAACATCGTACGGCTGATTATGACGTCCCTTCTACCTCCACTCCAATCCAACAAAATACCGAAAATCAACATGTTTCTCAGAACTGTAAGTTATATATGAGTACACACCTTTGATAAACTTAGAATGTGACATTGCAGACAGCAGTTAAATGAAATAGTCATGGAAATTTGTAACAGATATTTTCGAAGTTGAAGAAAACATTTGAATTAATTCTCATAGCTTCAATCAATTCATTTGTAACATTTAATAATTCATGTAATTAAGGGGTCTACCCTAATAAGACGGGTAAAAACGGCTATTTTCATGAATTTTTTTGACCGGTATAAATTATAAATATCGATATAGAAAGTGGTAAATCTAAAGACTACATTCATAAACTACACAAAAAAATGGTTTTGATGTCTATTTGACTTAGTTTTCATACAGAAAAATGGGAGAGAAGACAGGTTAAAAAAAAAATGGGTGTGCGCTGTTGATAAAATCTCTGGAATAGATCTGAACAGAAAAAAAATGGTTTTAGATTCAGTAAGTGAATGGCTACAGCGCATATCATACGAATTTTTATTTTTTCTAAAATGACAAAATGGCAGCCATTTATTTCAGTAACTACGAAAAAGCTCTTTTTTTCTTCGATTTTTGCAAAAATAAATAAGTTGCACTCAAAATTTCAAAATTCATATGATATGCGCTATAGCCAGAGTCATAAAGAACATGTAAAATTTTGGTAAGGGTCGGTTGAATAGTTTCCTATATTTTATCAACAAGCCGTCCAAAAACGCCATTTCGAAAAAAACGCGTTCAAAATTTTCTTAAGTAGTACCGCTTTAAATAGTGCGTATTTTAACGTGCTCAAGTAGTTAAGTAAACGTCGCTCAAAAGTGCACTTAGACTGCTCAGATCTTCATAAAATTTTAGTATGATACTTTTAAATATGTATACTTTCGAAAAATGCAATAAAAAAAAACAATTTATTGAAAATTCTAATTGGGGTAGACTCCTTAACTTTCAATACGTAAAATGAATCGCTCGTATAGTATCATCACAACTATCAAATTTGCAATAATACGTTGGATAACTATTGTATCGGACGATTTGTTTGTTAATTACGGCAACAATTCAACTATATGTTGCAGTACAGTATGTGTTCTATCAGTTTTTAATCGTTGTATGGCTGCTAAATTCTTTTGAATTGAGTCCGAAGAATCGTGAAATGGAAGTTGATGTATATAATGGTTTCTGATGCTACTGTTATAAGAAAATATGCATGATTGATTCTGATTCGCGGGATTAATTGATAACATTTATTATATAATAAAAATATTTTGTGTGATCGAACAGAAGATAGTTTTTATAACCATCTCGAATTGATGGTACAACAATACGTGGTATTTTTCAAAATAACAATACACTGTGATACTTTAGAGAGTACGGACGACCATACTTTATTCGCAGCAGGAATATTCTTGCCCCTTCGAAGAGGTGTGACCTTCCCTATAATACACTTGCAAATATTTCTGAAAAATATAATTTTATAGATGCTGCCGATCACGTCAAACCAAAAAAAACTCTTTATGCCGAAATTCTCGTATTCATCACTCATGACATATTTCTCATGTTTAGGTAACTGAATAATGATGTTTGTTGCTTATTTTTAATTGGATCAATTAGAGAAATCAATTATTTCATGAGTATTTATATATTCAGACATGCTCAAGAGGAAACAGTTATCACGAGACTCTTATTATATTATCTAACATATTTCAATGCAGTTGATATGTTGTTCCGAAAGTTAGATACAGATGAAGTAGAAATTCATATTAACATTGCGGGATTGGTGATAGAAATTGTGAGTATTCCAAATAAACTGATGATTTGTAGCAAAATAATTCTTTGTCATGCATGAAATTCATTTTCAGGAACCCCGAGTGTTCCCTTACCGTATTCGTAAATGTAGGGCAAACCAATTTGATGCTATAACTCCTGCCTGCTTTCAAAGTCAAAAAATCTTATTCAGTTATCCAGGGTTCATAACTAGACACGATGACATATTTCCAGATGATTCGTTTGACTTTTTCTTCGTATCGACGAGGTAATTTTTAAAAGTTCCTGTGAGAATGCGACTGAACATACTTTCTTCGAACTCTTTTCGGGGAGAACGTCGAGAATATTATTTATCTGATATTTTGTTTTATGTCGATGATTATGAGAAATTGTAGACTTTAGAACGAGCTGTAATGGAGGTACACGTTGTTAATATATAATTGTTCCAATGTAGTCTGTAGGTCAGAGGTTGTATCTGGGGATTCGAGATTCTTAAACGTAGGCATTGGTACCATCTGTTCAACTGAGTGTGTCTTTGATTTCTTCAGTTCTTCAACTTGAAACATACAATTGAGCTCAAACTTTGTTGTTAGTTTCTTAGATGAAAGGAGAACTGTGATGAGATTCTGAAATTGACTCACCACCTAGTTTTACTGTGATCTCTGCCTTCAATACTCAATATGAATTAATTTATAATTTTCAGTCGCCATATCTGGGGAAACGGTGGAACAATTCAAGGTATGCCAGATCCATTAGAATTGAATACATAACATAGTCAATTTCCGCATAACTGTTTGAACGTTTCTTATGTATTCAACTCTAATCATGTGCAGCTAAATCAACACCACCAATAGATGTTTTCATACGAAAATCATCACGAGGCCTGAATCAAAATTTATTGGGATCAATAGTTCATCAAGAGGGAGACATCGGTGATTATATGTTTGCGACTCGTGAAATTGCACAATTGCAAGTATTTAATATTTATCAGTTGCTGTCGCACAAGAAGAACTCGATCATTGATTTATCTTTTTTCGTCGTTTATAGAATGGAGGTGAGGTATGATCCTAATATGAATGGTGGATCGAACACTGATGGATTCTATTCATGTAGTGCGATTATGGAAAATGGTAAAACGTATTGTAAAAATTGTTTGAAATGGTCGGAACAAAGTCGGGATGACTTAATAACATATGTCAGGTATTTTATGGATTTATTTTCAATAAACAAGATTAAAGAGGGTGTTGCGCCAATTAACAATTGAATAGCAATTCTTGCTGAATAGTTTAAGGAAGCATAAGTATAATATTGACGAACTTTCCTAAATTTCAATATTAAATTTCATTATGTTCAATTGAATTTATTTTGGTTCCTTATGGGAAACTATTTCGAAAAATTAGAAGGCGTTGTTTGTTTTCCGTTTGAAAAATATACATCACCTTTTTTTTTATAAATTTTCACTTTATGCAACAACTACATTGATTACAGACGGTGAGATTATGTATTGACGTGTCATTACAGGTTTAATCGCAACCATTGTTTTCTCCTCAACAAACCACGTTCGCTTCATCCGTTTGGTCAGCCAGTTTTATCGCTCAACCCGGAAGATCAGTGTTTATGCTACAACTTTCCCATCGAAATATTGGTTTGTTATTTTCTTATTCTTCATCATATGATGGTTTTAGGTTTCATGGGAATAACGCGGTAGCTGGAGTAAAGTGAATACCGCCTTACTATATGAGGGAAATTTGTATGATCTAAAATTTACAGAATTGCTATGATGAATAATCTTTATGACAGAACGCAGATGAACTTCATCGAAGTATTAAGACTCTGCCAGTAATATCATAAATTTTGAAAGTAACTTTGTAATCTGTGTTTTTCGTAAAATGATCAGAACGTGACGCTTTGACATGGTGAACAGAATGAGAGTAAACATAAACTCTACTGATATTTTTTCTATACGACAGTAATACTTCCAATATCATGAAAATGAGATACCAGAATGTTTTTCGCTTGCATTATCTTTTGAATCCTTCTAATTTTCATTATATTCAAGCTCAGTTTCCTTCTAAAGCAGCTCCGTGGATTGTAATAATGTATAATCATATGACCATAGAATCCATTCTACATAATGAGTGTTCCTGCTGATAGTTGTGATAAACCGATGCAATGCTCACATACTTATCATCGAATGCCTGCGCCGCCACCTATTGACGGTACACCATGTGGACGTCCCAATCAGGTAGAAGACAATTGTTCAATGAAGTGATGCATGATATTCGACATAAATAATGACGATTTTTAATAAATACCTCACATTAAGGTCTGCTGGAGAGAGGAATGTGTGGATCTTAGTAGATCGAGGTATAGTTTGAGTGCATAGGAGAATTTCATTGGTGCCAAAACCAAATGGAGAGGAACAAGGCATTCAATTTGAGGCACAGTTGATCTGTTTTCTAAATGACTCTCAGCATTGAATATATTCAGTGAAATGTTTATTGTGTGGGATAGTTTTCAAATGTTGATACTTAAACTGAAATAATGAAAGAACGGATGATTAAATAATTTACTCAGCACAATTATATAGTTTAAATAGTTCATCAGTCGAACATTTCATTTTCTCGCTCGGATCATTGTGATACTTGTTTAATAATTCTATACTGATAGTCGCAAAATTCAATTCATTGTTTGAATTGCCACATCCCTATAACAGAGAATAAGATTTCAAGAGTCTGTTACATGGGATTACAATGATGTTCATTTAGTATAAGAAGATTCTGAATATTCGAACAATACTTTCGAGAATAATTTAGTATATGATATTCTCTGTGAGCTATTATTCACGCATAAATAATTTATTCGTGAACCTCGGGGCATTTTACTTGGAAACAATACCACACTTATTTCATTGCAAATATGGGAGTCATCAAAAATAAGAGTCGCAATAAGTCAATTCTTTCAATCTAATCAAATAACATTCTCTATTATACAATGAACACGAGAGCAAAGTTACACTAAATCTTGGCTAAAGATCTTTCAACTTTGTTGTTCCCACCAAGCCCGATGCAACATTAAGCATTAGAAAGTTTCTAAAGTAATGCGAGTGTGTATTAATAGGATTTGGCAGAAGGTAGAAAGGTAATAATCAATTGCAAGAAATAGGGGAGCAAGCCTTAAGGTTTGGGGAGAGATGCTGACCAAATTACCAACTGGTCAAGGTCCATCATCAAATGATGAGGAAAGTCTAGATAGGACGTAAACAAACTGATGGTTTGACCATATTGAGGGAATTGATGACTGATTGAAATTTGAATTGGAGGGCATAAAGAAAAAACTTCGATACATTTTGGGTTTTGTAAGGGGTTAATGAACGAGGGAAAGTGAAATTTCTCAATACAATATAAATTTAACCTTCTAATAAAAGACTTTGTAGCCAATGTCGCCAGGCATCTTCTTGAGAAATATGAATATTGATGTACTCTAAATACACTTCCGCTCCCATTTCAATATGCTCCCCAAATTGATCGAATAACTCGATTAAATAGACGCAACTTTATGAATGAATTAAGATCATCTGATACGTGAGCAGGCGAGCATCGATGAGTGAAGCGATAGCAATAACAATATTTTTTTCTTTTTTCGATTATCAAATCTATGGATTGTATATGGGAATGTTGTGAAACATTTTGTTTGAATGGGAAATCCCGCATTTCTCATTTTCAAACTTTATTTGCCCGATAATAAAATTTTGATTTTAGAGACAGAAAGCTGATCATCAGAGATCTTATTCAAATTTCTATACAGCCCCTATCGCTCCTATTCCTCCGATAAAATTGATAGAGCAGACAGGAATTTGATAATGAAAAAAAAATATTATGAACGTCGATGTATGTTTGAGTCTGTTGGGAAGAATATTGCTACCATCAAGGTATAATCCATCATATGGCGTACGTGTTGACGTCATAATGCAAGAATAATGGAGGGAGGAGAGGAAAGGATGAAAGTATTCTGAGAGAAGTACTATATTGCAATGAGTCATATGTGTTGGATAGCTTTTATATAATTTTTTTACCGTGCATTTTTTGAGCCTCTCAATCAAATTCATCTTTAGTAGAGCAGATTGGATGATTCTCTCTGTCTATATGGAAAAAAAAAAAAAAAACGCTGGCTTGAATTCCAATATAACAGGAAATATTGCAATACACGAAGAAAAAGTATGAATGTAAGTCTAAACCATTAGGATTTGGAAATACATATTCAAATTTTCAAAAGATTTTCACGTTGCTTTGGAAGCAATTAAAGTACCGCATCAATAATTAACTTCTCGATAGGAAGTTCTTGTATTGACCCCCAAAATGAAAAATCGATTTTTTAACAGATTTCGACGTTTTAAGACCTCCCCAACATAACCTGCACATTTTCAGCGCATAGTATATATGTGTGTGTGAGTGAGTGTGAGTGTGTGTATGTGTGTGTAACGCAACTTTATATCGTACGATTACGCCCGAATTAAAAACGCGAGTTGGATGGTCTATGACGTAATCGGTAGGGCTTGATGTTATTTGTGCTGAATAGATTTTGATCTGGTTTGGTCGAGTAGTTTTTTAGTTTTTTCATTAAACACATCTGAAAATGGAATTCAAACAGGAAAATTGAAATTCCTGCGGAACTCAACGAGTGAAGATAGCAGGTAGCATCGGGAAGTTATTAATGTCATACATATTTATGTCGAATGTGAAAAAGCGATTTTCCAATCAAGCATCACCAAAAAATATCTACCACCAGATATGGGCACCCTACTCGTGAGCGAGCAATAATAACCTCACTGAGCGAGCGTAGCGAGCGAACAAATACAACCCTACTTGTAATTTGTAAACAAAATATGAACTCCAGTTGCGAATGAGTTCTTCCATAATAAATGAATATAGATATTTGTTATCATCAGATAGAAATACGAAAAATCCCAGGCCAACCATTTGTGTATGAATTTAGTTGTATGTTTGTTGAGAAAATTGGCTGAAAAGGCGAATTGGAGTTTTGACCTTATCAAACAATGTGATGAATTCATTTGAATGACAAAGTCTATACCAATGGCGTTTTCACCACAATACCAATAACATTGTCGACTCAATTGGAAACGGGAGAATAGAAGAGCTTTTGTCACTTATTGAACAATCCTTTGGTATCAAATACTCGAAAGTTTTGCATCGTAAATAGAAATCGAACAAACTTGAACACTGCTAGGAATTATTCGAATATTCACATAGAGGGCAATTTATATTCCTTAGCACACATAGTTTTATACTGCAGAAAAAAGAAACAATCGATTGGAAAACTATTCCGAAGACTTCATTTGGTAGCTCCATCAATTATTTCATTGGAATAAAATAAAGGAAATATCAGTCACGAAATCATATTCCAATAATTTGAAATATTTCAAATGTTCTGATTCATGTTCCATCACGTTCAGTACAGTTCCGACAACTGTTATGAAATTATTAATTAGGAAATATCATGCAATAATTGCACTTCATATCCCTGACGGTTTTGTATTTCTTTTTCCTTTGTAGTGCATAGGGGGAATGAAGCTGATTTCATTGATATGACAGGGAAATAGGCCCTTTAGAATAATTATATCATCAAGATATTCTTGCTAAGTTTGTGTGAAAATTTTGAAGTAGTTCCATCTGATCTCCTCACCATGTCTGAACCAGTGATAGTATAAAGCACACAAACCACAAGCTACTTGAAAATACTTTGATGTATAGTTTTGATATCACCAAATGTGCTCTGAATCGGCATTTAATAACTCATGTATTGCGAATGTATCATCAATTGTGCATAAATGGAGTCTTGTTCGCCAATATGCAAATGTGATGTACTGAAATGATAAAAAATGATCAGAGCAATTTATTCACGAAAACTTTTGTATTTTCTGATGACCACCGGAAACCAATCAAATATTATTAACAAATTCCAAAATATTCCTGACCAATTCATTTATTCATCCCCAATAAATTGTACACTCCAAGTATCCAATCAGGAATGTAGAATGATTTCCGTTCCATTTCAAATACAAAATAGATTGGAAAACCAACTCTAACATCAAGAAGACGAAACATTTTTGCGACGTGAAGTGAATCCCAGGATTCTCAACCTTAAAACAATATTTCCAATCTTACACTCAACTATTTCGTGAAAAATAGTTGAGACAATTTCTAGGCAGAATAGCAGACACACCCTAACTCAAGATATTGCCTTGCATACAAATTTTCAAGCTTTCGTTGAAGCAACCTTGAGATACCCACAGATCTCATCTGCATCGTAAGGAATAAAATGCTAATATGTTGAAAAAAAAAACTACCATCCCGATCAATTCTTCCCTTCAACCAAACAAATAAGCCCCCCGCATAAAATAAAGTATCTGTCAATCTATATTCACTATTCCACCCTCTTTACCGCTCCTCCATCATTCCGTTTCATATTTCTACTTACTCTCTGCCATCAGATATTCCTGTCACATTTGATGTTCATATACTTCATTCCATCTCAATCTACCTCATTATTGTTTCAATATTCAGTTCTTTTTTTTTCACAACTCAACTGCTGCAGAATCCGGTTCCTGTTGTTCACACAAAACAGAAGAAGAATAGTAAAAAAAGGGCTGGTTGAATAGTAACAGTAATAAAAAAAATATCTTCTGATTATGATAATCGAAACGATGGAGCCCAAGTAGAAAAGTGCAGTTTTAATCAGACGAGGAGAATGATAAAGAAGTGGTCCTTGGATCTGAGTGTGGGAATAACGTGTGCGAATAACGTTAAAACAGCAAGAGAAAGTGAGACAAATAGATAAAGAAAGCGCAAGGGGTGGGAGAAAGTGCACGAAGGTAGGGGAGGGGGGTCGACAGCTGGAAAATGTGGTGAAAGTCCCACGAGGGTTTTGGCTCGGCCCCCTCTTGGACGTGGCAGTTCATGGCATTGGGGCCGGATTAAACCCTCCAACGCACACACACACACACACACACACACACGCATACACATAACACATGCACACACATCGAATTTTCAACCGAACCCCTGATCCATCTCTTCATCCCTGCGTTCCTTCACCACTTCCCCTTGCGTGTCTCGCTCATCCACATCTTTTCATTGCCAATTCCTTCAAGCTTGTTATTTTTTTATGAATTTCCTTCTTTCGTATTTGTACATATGTTCGATGTATAATCTATAGTAATGCCTTTCGGGCATTTATCATAAGGGTTGTGACCTAATGTTTAATATGAAATTTATCCAATAGATTTATTGATTGTGAAATATTTATTTGGGCAGTTAAAAAATGGAAATTTTGTATGAATTACGATTTCAAATTAAAGTTCCATAATTTTTACAAAATTCGATTCACAGTTCGATAATTATGCAAGTCGTTCTCATTGATCAATAGACATTCGGCCTTTGCAATCACTGCAATCAATGATGGTCATTAGATTGAGTTCTGGGAGTTTGCTTCAATTCTATCCAGTAAAATTGTGAGAGTCCATCAATTGAGTCTGTTTTAGTCCTTTGAATTTTTATGTTCACTATAGCGTTTTCAGTTGATTAGGCAGTTCTTTGGTTATTATGGTTTATTCTTGTGAAGCGAATTTTTCATTCATCAGAATACTGACAATGTTTTCACTTAAAATGAAATTGTGAAGTTTGGGTTTTCAGAAAATGATATGCAATGAATCAGCTGACGAACACTCTGTGAATCTCATTGAATAAGTCTACGTATTATTCTAGCACGTAACACACTTTGGAGGTGCGTGACTAGACTCAAATGTGTAGAATTATCGCCGATTAAATTTTTGTGTGTTGAATTAATATATTTCATCTGAATGAACTCAGAAGCACGTTTATACTGTGTTTATATTGAACGCCTGAAATTCTAATGCTACTAAACACTTTGAGAATGACACAATTTGCGAATGTCAACAAACTTCAACGATGACATGAATAAAGAAATAACAGATAAAATAAAAGACAAAAATTAACGTTTTGTTCGTGTCAATACCGTTCAATTTGGAAATCGAGTTCAATCGTGAGAAAACTTTTTATTTGTGTAGAGAAGTTTTTTGGTATTGATTCATGACAAGAAGAAATCACTCATAATCATTCATAACATAACTATCTCCAAGCAACAAACAGGTTGAAAATATTGTCGTTGGGAAAATATCGTTTGAATATTAACAAATGATTTCAGTTAAAAAAATAGATTGTTTTTAACAAAAGAATTATCCTGAGATCGAGTGAATTCTCCACGCACTATATATTTATGCGGACAATGTGTTATGTCACAGTTGAAGAATAGAATAAACGTATCTATATATTCAACCACGTATAATTTCTATCACAAAGGGAAAGAAAATTTTTGCGACTCGTCATGTGATTTGCTCTCAACGAGGAATATGCATCTGTTATAATTCAAAAGTACCGTCCACCAGTAGATAGAGTGTGGTCATAAATAATTGCACTGTGCCACATTATCTGTGCTATTACATAAACTTTTTATTTCCGTCTCCATTTTCTTTCGTCTCCAATCAAATATATAAATACAAAGATAGCCATACATATGCGTGTATGTGTATATATGTGTGTGTATATATATATACATATATATTGGACAGTGGGCATTATTGCGGTCTGAACGAGTTTTTCAAGAGTGGTCTTTCACTATGTGAAACCATCCGGAAAATATTGTTCCAGGGCGCGCAATCAGTTTGAAAGCTCACTCCAACATATATTCCGACTTATATGATATTTTCCTTGATTTTTTTTGCCCTTCTTTTTTTTTCCTCTCCTTCTATATATTTTTCATCTTCAGTTCTTTCATGCACGAAAACATATATATGTATGAACTTTCATAATGGATAGATTCAGGTTTGTTATTCAATATAACAATTGAACTTTATTCAATGAGAAAGAAAGTAGAGATTGTATTAGAAGACAATTATTACTGTTATATTTTAACCCTTACACGCACATAGTGTTACGGAAAACCAAACAAAGTTATATACTAGTTATAACTATTTATTAAGGTCAAATTAAACAGTTTAATAAATTATCAAATAATAACACATTTTTTTATTTTTTTTGTGTTTTTTAACACGGTTTGTAAATACAAATTTATAAATTTATTAAACTGAATAAGTTTAGCATAACACTGAAAAAAGTGATGGGGACAAATGTGTTCTATATGCGTGAAAGGGTTAAGAAAGAATGACGATTTTTGTGCAGTATATTGATTTGAAAATATTTTTGTGGTATGGGTGACATTTTTTTTTCGGTTGAAATATTTCTTTACTGTTAGTTTAGTATTTCTAAATTATTTTTTTTTTCCGAGTTTCCATTTTAGGAAGATTATCTAAAGAAATTAACAAGGTGGAATGAAATACCCGTACAAAAATGGCTAATTGATTTTTTATCCAATACATCAATTCGGTTTCTGACAAAAGAAGAAAAATTGAAAGATTGTATTTATTATGAAAATTATTGGAGATTTTTCTCTTTCTTTTATGAACAAAGCTACACTTCAGAGTTAAGTCTTCGTAAATTGAGAGTTGTGTATATCATTTTTCAGTCCAACCTTCCCGCAATATGAATATTGTTCCAAAGCACGCGATTTAATATGAACACACATGTGAATATTATCTCAACAAATGAACAATTCTAGTACAACAAACGCACTTAATCTTATTGGACATTACATAAATATGATTGCATTGAGTTTCCAACTGTGCAAGCTTGAACTTCATCTCTGATTCACGCAGCTGGTATTCTCATTTATTATTTCACTATGCTCCATCTTCTGTTCTCTTATACACACAATCCATCCACACAAAAAAAGTTCTCATATGTTCACTCCTAGTGACATTTGTAATATTATGTACTTCATTTGGCTCCTTCTCCCAAGAAGTTCACGACAGATTTACGTTAGTTATATTTAGAAACAGAACATTGAGAAATTACTTCATCTCTAGTTTCGAAACACCTTCTTCACAAAACACTTAATGTTTCACTCACATATTTGGGACAAAGTAAGAATATATGACTACATTAATTTGAAAAAAATTAAATCTCAACGTATTGTTTAAGATGCATTTTTTCAAAAAATATAAATGAAAAATGAAATTGTCAAAAATTTCTAACCAGGATCCTCCCCGTATCAATATAAGGCCAATGACGTTTGTGAATCATCTTGGAAGATATGACTGATATTTCTTTTACGGAATATAAGGAACAACAATGTCAATAATAACCGAAAAAATCACGTAGAAAATTAAAAGTTTGGTTTAACGGCAACTAAACAAAATGAAGGAAAAAAAAAACACCACGTTTGTCGATTCAATTCAATTCATAGACAAAAATCATCTTTTTAATCCACAGTGAGAACAACCAGGTGTAGGATCCGTTCATTAAATTGAAACAACTCATCAACTTTCCTTGATTGCAGTCTCTACTGAATAACGTTTCATCACAATTATTTCAGTAAACTGAGACAATCGTGACGGAGATCATAACAAAATGTTGCCATTGTGTATTTCATGGTAAAGTTGACATGGAATTTATTGCACAGATCAGTCGAGAATGCAAGTTCATGAATAACTTATTGAATTTGCATCATGGTATAACTTATATTATTTATCGCATTATTGTAGAAATACCTTTCCTAATATCTGTGTCGACAAACTCATGTCATACTTATGGAAATTCGTATGATGCTATGCACAACTAAACTTTCCATTCATTGTATAATGTCATTCAATGCTCCAGATATTACTCAATTGAAGCTGTATATTACTTTCCAAACATCAAGATGTAGTGAATATTCAGCAAGTATGTCACAAATTCAAAACAAACAAACGTTAGTGATAGACCAAGAATCCGCTCTATGTTGGTGACAAATTTTGAAGAATCGAATCATTAATATAGCTGTAAAAATACTATCTGAAATAAATCTTTTTCTATTTTTGAAATTTGGTTGTTATATTTCGGTGAATTTCATCATCAAGTTGTCTCGGACTGCATTCGGAACATTCTTCGCATTCTATTTCATGACAATATCGATTTCTTCTCAGAACAAATATCAATTTACTTAATTCACAAACCCGATGTATCGATTCAATATATTCGATCTTCTCAAAGAATAATAAACTCTACAATATTTCTAAGTCACCTTGCATTTGTGTCAGCACGCAATTTTTTTTTCTCATGTTTAGGGAGGGTCATAAAAAACTTAACTTCAAGTTTCTGGGGTCTGAACCCTTGTCTCCGGCCGCCATATTGAAAAAGGGGTGAAAAAGGTTTCTCCGTCATATTTTTTAAACTATTGGTTGCACAAAAAATGTGAAGGTGCATTTTTTATTGAAAATCGAATTATCTATAACTTTGGTTCCATAACTTTTAGTCGTGGAACCGAAAATAACGAAGTTACTAACAAAAAAAGAGGAAATTTCCGAAACAAATTTTCGTTTCAGTGTTATAACTTTTTGTTTTTGTCATTCTAAATATTGTAAAATATTTAAAAAAATATTTAAAAACAGTAAAATAATCTGATCTGCAAATGCCGGTTGGGAATTCATAGAATCTACTAAAGAATACAAAAACCTTATCAATTGTCCTATTCTTAATCTGAAACACTGTCTGCGTTTCCAAGTAAGTTACATTTTACACATGAAACATGGCATACTAATCCAGAGTTTAAACATGGCCAGTCTTTTCTCTTATTTTGATAGTTGTGGTAGCAAAAACATCAGCATGTTCTACATTTCTCTGGAGCATCGCGAGATAAATTAATCCCATAATTATGTTTACAACTCGAGCGTTGATAAAGTGTGCAACCTTCATGCACTGCAGTGACCTGGATTGAGATAAAGCGACCGAATAATTAGTCAGTCGCATTTCTTATACTAATAACAAATGATTAATATCATAAGAAGTAGAAACGTAATTAATTCCGACCAACTCGATTAGTCATGCTACAATTCCTTGATAACACAATGTATTTATTTTTCTAACCAGAAACGAACGGGCACAGTTCTTGAAGATTATTTAATTGTGATAGAATCTTATAACCTGAAAAACAATTTGTCCAATCCTGAAAACTTCATCAACATTTCATAAATAATTATTGATATATTTCTACGCTTTCGATAACTGTCTTCTTTTCGTAAACATGATCAATTGATCATGTTGGACGATTATTGTCAGTGAATATACCAGTTTATTTATTATTCTCTAACCAAAGAACATACACGAGGAGCAAAAAATATTCTCAACATCATACCAACATTGAACTACACCAAGTGCTCGCCCACATGAACTGATCTTTTTCCATCTACATCTACATCTTATTTTTTTCCCCCGGTTTCGTTTTCCAGATGATATACATATATAAATTATGCTGCATCAACGTGAAGAGGCGGACGGAATAGATACGAAAGAGAATATGGGGTTTCCATCTCTATGCACAGACGACATTGTCTATGCCAATAGATGGGAACATTTGCCCTGAAGGACTTTCTTCTATCGAAGATGAAGGCACTATGCTCAGCTGATGTTGATGCATATTTAATGAACAGTGAATAGACTCAACTCTATACATGCATACAGTCAATTTCTCGTTTGACTATATCAAGCTCGAAGCAACTGAAACTGGATATTCTCTACATCGAATATTTTTTGCTATGTTTTCCATTTTATTTTGTATTTTTTTCTTCTTGCTTTGTCATGTCCTTCTCATTTTTTTTTTATAATATTGCATGTGGAGGTGGAGCTTTTGTGAATTTTTTCAACACAGATTATTCACGAATTAATGAGCTTTGTCTTTTCAAATGAATATGAATGAACCATTTGAAAAATTAATGTGACGAGAGAAAAATTAATTTACAGATCAATAGGATGCCTTGAAAACACTGGATTTCGATGAAAAATTTCTAGAAATAGTAGGAACTGATTCATATTTGGGGACCTGATGAATTTACCACGAACGATTCTTCATACAACGGGCATGGAAGTGGATTCTCTGGCAAGTGACTGTCTGGGTCGATAGCTCACACTGAAAAAAATTATATCTCCCGCAAGTATACACTGAATAATATATCATGAGTAGTTGATATAAAAATATACATAGCTACGCAATCTTTTCTGATTGTTATATCAGCAATAAAAAGTAGTTTCAACAGCTTTCTTAGATAGCTGTGAAAACTATTTACATTTTTGCCACAACGATAGAGAACGCCGCGACACCTAACCCAAAATTTTTTCAATCAATGTGTCGTTTTCTGTCTAAAATCGAGTCGGTTGAGAAGTTATTCCACCATATTCATTGAGGGCAGATTCCTCATTTGAACTAAATGAATCAGTGGTTGAAAATATAGATATATTTTTTGTCACGTACACTTCAATGTGTGATTGCTCCTTACATTAAACCTATTTTCGAGAAAGATGAGTTTATGTTTTCCTCACCTTGATAATCCTGTAAACCGCTCGCAATTATCTATTACATCCTTGTAAGGCACTTCTAGATAGATACTACAGCTTTTTAATAGACTTATTGGTATTGCTGCAACAACAACACTGGAGATACATTCATAAAAGCTAGCTGTGACAGCGATATTTTATTGAGTGTAGATGTCAATTGAATGGACATAATCGGTGATATAATCGGACTCGGAAAATTTATAAACAGTGATATAACTAAGGTTATTATATGGCCGATCATTTCATCTGATTCCCATTCTGCAGGTCTATATTACTGAGTATCAATGATTCAACATAGAATCAGAGCTGTTGTCTGTTAAAAAAAATCTATTAAGCTAATCCATCAGTCCAGCCGATTGTCCATTAGTCAAATCTTGTCATAATGCAGAAAAATTATTAACTCAATGATCACTTCATCAGTTCAGAGTCCATGGAGAAGGTTAGACAAAGAAACTAGAAATCAAATAGAATCAACGCTGGAAGTTTATTATCATGAATAATTAATTTTGTAATGAGACCAAAAAACTATACTGTCAGAAAAGATCCAAGTTCGATTTCCCCAAAGTTGAATTGAAAAGAGAAAAGCTACATGAGATCGCGCGGTCTCAGGTCACGAGGTGGAATGCATCCATGAGCCAAACGGTACTTTTTAACTCTTTGTGCCAAAAAAGTTTTTCGTGGAATGGACAGTCAATTTCAATCTTGATACAACGAGACAAGTCCAAGCTTGGAAATTTTCCAGGGGCATCTGAAAATTAGGTAAAACGAACTATCTACCCTTATATATAAGGAGTTTAAACTTAGGTCACATACGTTCTTATCCCGAATGAAATCATGGCTCGCCAACGTTGAATCAACGTTTCAACATTATTTAATCCGAACAAAATGAGAAGAATCGTACTTCATAAATAACATTATAGAATATTGTGAAGTTCCATTCAGAACTAATTCGGCTGAAATAATTACAGTGATAAATTTAAAACAATGAAAATATTTCTAGATGATAACAATCAAAGTAAAAATATCCATTTGAAACATATCCAGTAGTCATATCCAATGGCAATAATATACAGAACAATAATATCAATCACCAAAAATATTTAATGAATGCAATTCAATATTGAATAATGGAATTAATACAAACAGTTTAGAAATCAACATCATGGGCAATATATCAAAAATATTTCATCACATTTATGTAGTCAATCAATTAATATAAAAAATACCAAACATATTTCATAATTTGCATTAAACATACAAATATTTGCAAGAATAATTATAAATCAATATGATTACAACCAACAAACTACGCACCTGACCTATCATCAGATGTTGCAGCACTAGTCCAGTCGGCCTGCAAAAACATGGCCGCTTATTTTCACTTAAAATTGCAGATAGTCCTAGGAAGTTGCTTTTCTTTTTTAAAATGGGAGAAATGAGTTATTTTAGAAAGTTTCCAAATAGTTAGACCGGGATTTTTTGTTGTTTAAAAGATAGCACTTTCGCAACTAACTAACGGGATTCCGCGAGAGCGCTTACAAACCAATAGCTGTCGCTCGCGCGGAATCCCGTGTTTTTGCATTAAAAAAATTAATATCTTGTAAATTATTGGTCGCAGAGACATCGGGTTTAGTTCATCTTGTTCGTTAATATTTTCTCTACATTTCATCCGCAATATGTCTCCACTACTTTTCAATAGTTTCCGAGATATTTTAATGTAAAGTTAGTTGCAAAAGTGCTATTTTTTAAACAACAAAAAACCCCGGTCTAACTATTTGGAAACTTTCTGAACTAACTCATTTCTCACATTTAAAAAAAAAAGCAGCTTCGTAGGACCATTTGCAATTTCAAGGGAAAATGAGCGGCCATGTTTTTGCAGGCAGACTGGACTACACACCGAGCACTAAAGCTAATATTTTTATATTAATGCATGTCCAATTTGCATTATCACCAACAAAATATCGAGAATATGAAAATCCATGAGATAATAGTAGTTTTCGTTTTTATTCTATTATAAATTTCAACAGCCAACTAATTGGTATATAGGAAGACGATGCATTCAATAATACTGAGAAACATCAATACCTATCAGATAACTCAAAGATGAACACGAAGGTAAACATAGCCCAATGGATATTCTCGTCTATTGAGACAGCATCTTGGCTTGTGACAGATAATATGAATTAAAAATAATTAAACAGAATTGGATATTTTTGCTCATATATATTATCGTTTTGGGGTTTTTTTTTATGATGGATATTCCCACAATTGGGTATTATCACTCGATATTTTTCACATGGACACGATTACAATGGGAATATTGATTGGTCACCAGGAAAATTATGGGAGAAATCGTGGTTCTAATTAGATCTAAATTTTTTCCAGTCATAAATACTCAACTTAACTATTTTCGTTTCTAAACGCATCCATCCGCATTGTTACGAAAATTCTTAACCGTTAAATTTTCATCAATCTTTCGATCTCCAAGAGGTGCGCAAAATACTTTTCCATCTTAACGGAATTTAACAATTCACTGTCCATTCGGAACCCACAGCATAAAAAAATAAAATCGAATGAACAAGTACTTCTCCATTATTGATAAATTCACCAATTCACTATTCACATATCCAGTAATGCACCATGCAAGCAATACATAGTATTTACTGCACACATTTTTTTTGCCTCGCAAGTATAATTAATTAATGAAATTCGAGGTATTGCTATGGCGTGACAGCAGGGTATATAGGCGAATGAGGGTGGAAAAGAGCTTTTTGGAAAAGAGGCTCTAGGGCCTAGAGTGGCAAATATTAGTACTAAAACTGGAGCTGCCAGCGGAGCTTGCAGAGTCGTGCGACAAAAGCTGCTTAAAGCACTCCCACACCCACCCTCTATCCCTTACATACATATAGACACACACACACACACACACACTCTCACTCACGCTCATTCGTTCTCGTCGTCATCTATTTCTCCTAGTGGCGCTTCCCAACCTCAGTACCACCATCACTACCACTACTGCTTTCCAATACCCATGCACATATACATCGCGAACCACCCTGTACATACACCCTTCGAACTCACTCGCGTTCACTTTCTCCCTTACTCTCACTCTTTCTCTCACTACTTCGCATTCGCCAACATAATTCCACGTCGACGAAGTTACCGTACCTTCTACTAGGCGGTTTAAGCTCCAAACGGATCTGCGGGTGGGTTGAAACGTCCCTTTCCTCAACTACAGGGGGATTGAAAGAGGAATCAAGGGGTGGGCGCAAACGAGGATACTAGAGAGAGTGAGAGACTGGGCAAACGACGAAACCCGAGCCTCACGAAGGAAAGAAGTAGCGAGACCGAGAATTTGTGGCCACGACGGTAGATGGCGCTGGTTTGTAAGCATTACCTTTTTGGATGGGTTAGTGAATATATCTATGTTAGTGTTAGTATGTCTGTAGGTGTTTAGTGGTGAGTTGAGAGTGCTATGAAAACGTCGACCATGCCTTTTCATGTCAGTAGGATACATGTATATGTGTGTATATGGATTTGCTTTTACTCTTCATTTCGTGGGCTGCTGCTACTGCTGCTTTTCTCTACCTTCCAATTCAAGTGAAAAGCCATCTGAACAGACGCGATCGCGCACTCGCCTGAGGACAAAACGACGATTTGCTCAGAGAAGGTAATGCCAAGTAATTACCAACTGAAGGAGGAAGTTAAAAGTGTTGTGGGTGAGAGACTGGGCGGGTGAATGTGGAGAGCTGGTTAGTGGTTTAGTTGGTGGGAAAAAGCGTTTGACGACGCACTTATACATTTGAATTGAGGTTGGTGGTCGGTTGATGAGCAATTGGACGGTAGAAGGCACGGGTGTTTGTGGGAGGCTTGGTATTTTTGGTGCATCATGTTGCAGTTGGTCGAAAAAGTACTGACTACAATGCAGAGGAAGGAGAGAGTGAGAATGATCATTAAAGTATTCAGTTAAAGTTTGAGAGGTTTTATCAGACTTGATTGATTACTTCGCAATATTGGCTTCGTTTGTCATAATGTTGGATATGCCATGAAGTTATACTTTGATCTCAGCAAATAATGGAAAACTGGATAGTTTGTGTGATGAAATGTTTTTGATATTTTACCGAAGATTTTGATATTAGACGGAAATTGATGTAAGAAAAAAAAAAAAATTTTACAATTCATTATTTCACATTCATAACCTGCACAAAATGAATACCAAACTTACATTGAAATTTTGTCTGCGACTCGTCGCAAATTTTACCCAACACTTCAACCTTGGCACCTGAGTATCAGCAACCGAAAATTCCGGTAAGAATGTGAGATTTGGAAAATCACAAAATAATAAGACGTAAAAGTGTTACATAATTTTGATAGAAAGGAGATAGAGAGACACTAGATTTTGCGTGCGACTTGAATTTGTTTCGGAGTTCTCAATCATTTCGTAGTAGAAAAAATGATCAATACTGATAAAACATTCAACTTTTATTGCCAGTTTGACTACTATCTGAAACAATCAAAATTTTTATAAGCAATAAATCGGAACTGACTATCAAGAATCCCAAAGGGAGAAATTATAATTGTAACTTTCCTCATTATATAATGATATCCGGTCAATGTTGATAATAAAAGTTCCTTGTCGATGGATTCATAAGAGAAAACAAAGGTAAAGAGTTTTTTTCACCCCATGGCATTCAGTATGTTGGAATCGAATAAGAAGAAAAAGTAGAAGAAGAATAAGAAGCAGCGACAAAAAGGGAACGTGAATGTGAACAGGAGAAAATATGTCAATTTTTATGGATGCCGAAGAAAAAGAGGGAAGACTTACGGAATGATGATTCCCTTGGTGGTTGCGACCAGTTAGTGGGGAATGGATGTTGGAAAGTGGATATGAAAGCAAACCGAGAGCACAGACGATAGGGTAAATGATTGTGGAATTTTTTTCGTCTCTCGAATCTCGAACAAGTTTTGAAAGACAAATCATGTTTTTCTTCTTTCTTTCTTTTTTTTTTCCAATACTACAACAAAAAGAAAGATTGGAATGATTTTGTATGAGGGCGAATGTCACAATGCTTTTGATAATATTATCAAAAGGAAAACGATATATAAATTTCAAATTTCTCGAATAAATAATACAGAGACGACAGTGATTCAATTATTTGTCCCAAGCTCACTATACCACCATATTTTCCTAACTTTTTTTTGCTTTTTTTTTCTACCTCTACGCGCCCGCTATTCACTAAAACGTAGCGGCTGTCCTACCCTTATTGCTCTGTAACATAAAAAAAATGTTATCACCAAGTATATATCCGGATAGCGTAGGAATCTGAAGTATTCGATCGCTTGAGTATTTTTTTTTCCTCCTCCCCAACTGTTTTCCTTCGTTTCTCGTATTTTATCTAGTTGGTTCTTTCACCCTTACTCTAGGCCATGCTGGGAGACTTTATGGAGCATTTTCCCCAGAGCAGGACAAGCCCTACCAGGATAGAAAAAAAATTCCAATTGTATACCAATTGTTACGAATATACCCACACACTGGAACGTAGACATATAGCAACTATACGCTCCGTTCTCTTGAGCAAACCATGAGCAATAAAAATTCGCGTTACATTGCGAATGATACCCGCACTTGTGTGGATTGCACTACTTGAACACAAACTGCCACAACAACAAATTTATAGCAAAGATAAAGGCGCACATACGCTCACAATGTTTCACTTCTTCGTATAGCCCATTCTCCTAACTTCATCCACGCATACTTTCTTTATTCATCTCCTTTTCTTATACATTTCAAGATACAGCTTTTAAAATAACCACACTATTTTCATGGACACGAAAAATGAAAATGCCAAGCGGTGACACACGAGCGAACCATGCTGAAAAACATAACTTTTTCATTTCCCACTCACTTCCGCTTTTACGCCGTTGTATATGGACATATCTACCATTCACTGTCTCGCTCCTTTTCTCTGTTGTGTTAGATGCGCGCATGTATATATTTATGTGAGTTCACTTTATCCATGGCACAACAATCTTACCAACCGTTGCCCCCCAGAGACACGAACCGTCACAGTCACGTAACCTCTGTGCAGAATATCTTTTGTACGTGAGTCTCCTGAATAAACATACTGTGACGAGGCAAAAGACAGGCGGGATGTGGTGTGTTATAAAGACGCAAAAAAAAAATGGAATAGAAGGGAAATGTTGAGAATGGCGATGCGAATTGGTTATGCTGCGTTGACGTAAAAAGAGTGAATATTAAAAAAAGTATAAAAGAGAAGAAAATAAATATTCACGCGATGTTAAGAATATTTTTGAGATGTTGAAGGTATCATTTGGATTTCATGAATTGTACAATGCTTCATATTTTATTTCATTTTAAGAATTGATATTCAATGTGTAGAGCAAGCTCAGCTTGTGATGTACAACTGCTACTGAGATGTACTGAGAGATGTTGAAAATTGATTATCCAAGACAGGAATAAACAAGTCTTCATGGATGCGTATTGAACGTGAGTTGAACCTTCACACGCTGATATTTATAATTTATAATCGTACGATAAAATATACAAATCAGTCACATCAAAAAATGTCAAAAAGTGTTCATCAGAGTGTCCCCCATGCAGACAATGTATGATCCAGGTGAGTATCTCGTATCCCACTAGAAATATTCTATATGTTTATTCCTTGTTGTAGGTAATAAGAGACCCAGTTTGATCACGTGCACTTTTGTTTGCACTTTTGTTTTGTGCGCTCGGAGCGACTGGAATTAAGTAAATACGTTTACAATGTTATAGTCTGCGCGCACTTTCAATGAAAACCCAAAAATGATATGAATATAAAAACACATCCAATTTTTCTTCCTCGATCGAATTAGATCAATGTCAATCCAGAATTAATTCTTTCGCATCAATCTCAATCCACTTTTCTCATCAACTAACTTTTCGTAGCAACCCGAAAAAATTTTCTCTGCTTATTCCAATTAACAATGTATAAATAGAATAAAAAAATTGATGAAAGTAAATATGACAAATAAATTAGTGTACTAAATCATACATGGTCATATTTACTTTAGTCCTGAACATGGGATAATCGCTTCTGGCAAATGTCACTAACACACATATATATGTGTAGGGCAACCAACAACAATGGCGTACATAGCATCCCGTATTCGCGGGACATTGCCGCACGGTTTCCGGACCAACGTATTCCCCTTATCGCAACGTTCCCTCCGGGCTTTATATAACTGTACATATATGTACAACGTATATACATACATACGAAGTGCCGTCGTCATGTTGCCGCAATGTCGGTAATTTACCAGCAACGTTAAATATCCCCACATGAATAGGTCCTAAGGGGTGACTGATGCGCGAGTGTGACTAATGTCACACTCCCACTGGAGTAGTGTGTCCCTGGCAATGGTCAAACCGATATCATCCCCACAATATTTCTTGAAGTTGCTATGGGCATTTGTAATTCATGATACGCAAAAAAAAATTCTTCACGTTTCTGACTAGTGATATTATTATGAGAGACAAAGATTCTATATCTGCCCTAAAACCCCCGACATGTACTATCACCCTGAATATGGGTAAGTGCACCCTGTAGATACGGTAATAAACATTGTTTATGCGTGAATATACGGCAGTGTATATGCTGATGCGTTTCCTGCCAATGCGAATACACCCTGTATGTATAATGATGCATATTGCATTAATGCGAATACATCCTGTACATGATATGCTGATGCATAAGGATAGTTGATAAAAAATATTGCTGTGAATAAAAATAACAGGATCGTGTCACCACCTCTGCATTTGTAACGAGTATAGAAGAAAAGAATAATAAATAAAAAAATTTGAGTATGGTATAAAAAAAATTGCGTGGGAGTATAGCGAAGTAGTCACGTCCAACTATACACCGGCATAAAAATTAACGATCTACACTAAACGGAATAGAAGCGCCGGAGTTTGGTACGTCACGGTGGTGTAGTATATCGCCCTCCAAGTCGTTAACATTCCATGGAGGTGGAGCCATAGTGAGTAAGAGAGATGAAGGAGAGGCTGCGAGGAAAGAAGAGGAGGAGAGAAATGAAGAAAAAGAAGATGAAAGTAGAGGAACTGAAAAGAAAGTAGAAGAAGAAAAAAAGAATTGGAACACCAGTACGGGTTTGAACTACTGGGCGAAAAGCTCACTTAGGTGTGTATGCGTGTTCGATGCGGGTTTCTCTTAGCTGTAGAGGCAGCTGCTGGCTTGGCAAAACCCTGCCAATAACTTGTGGAAAAGGATGAGCTTGAATGAAGAAAAAACAGAAGGGTAAAAAATCGGAAAAAAGGAGAAGGAAAAATACTGAAACGATAGCAGAGATCAAGGAAAATGAGAATGGAAACAAATAAAATAACAAAAATAAAGCAGAGATGTAGTAGTTGGTAAGAAATGAAGAAGTGAAGCGAGGAGGGTAGTTTAAAAATTTTTGTCCCCGACGAAGGGGATGAAATGGTTGGAGGCATGATGCATAACGTTTGTAACTTGCATGTTACGGCGGGCGGTTACGATAGAAGGTCGTAACGTCACACCACTCCCTCTCATCTACCTAGTAGCAACCTTCATCCCTTCATGGTCATAACAACAACAACCTTTGCCCTTAAAAACCTCCCCTCAATTTATGCTCAGTGTTCCGTGCGAATGGCAAGAGCTTTTGTTTGCCATCACGTGTGCGGTTACACAAAGACCCAGAGACTAAACAAAACACAAACGAGAGGGTTGAAAAATAACAGGAAAAAAAAAACGAAATAATGAAAAAATAAAATAGAGTAAGAAAGAGGGATGAAAAATGAAAAAAAAAATGAACATTGTATGTGTGAGAGGAATGAAAGGCTTTCCGTGAAAAAAAAATGAACAACAATTCAACACAACTCAGAGGAGGGGAGTGAATTGATTCCGGGAAAGAGTCCTCATTACGGAACTTGTACAGAATCTGTTATTACGGTATTTATTCAGATATTGATGAACCTTTTAGTAATGAAATGCAAACGTACTGGTTCATACAAATATATCTGATGCGAATTCATACGAAGTATTCATATGATGCCATCAATTTCACGCTAATTCGTTAATTTTTGAATCCAGTATTGGTAATTAGTGGGGAACTAATTTTTGATTTGCAGAATGGTTTGATATGAAAAATTACCAATTTTCCAAAAGTGACACGCAGAAAAGAGTATCATCACGATTAACATAAATCAACATCAGTAATATGCACAGCATTTTTAGAGATGGCTTCATAACCATCCCCCGCAAATATCAATTCAGAAATAAACAAAAAAATTGTCCAACTCCAGCAGAGTTCGACAAAAAAAATTGAAATTAAACCATCAAGTTTCGATTCAATACTCTTCCTATCACATAACCACGTGATAAAAAGTAAAAATAGAGGATGAAGAGAAAAGAAAATTTCAATTTCTGGTTTTTGCAACGTTGGAAAAAAAACTTGAGAAGTTGAGAAAAAAAGTGAGATATTTTTATGTCTTTTTTTTTCGCCGTCGCGGTTGGTGAGCTGGTTAATACAATGGATTCCCATGAGCGTCGTCAATTAGAAACCCATCCCTTCAAATGTAGATATGTTTTTATATATCGATATGAGAATAGATGCGTGTACGTGTGTGTGGGATTGTTTTTGTGTGACTGCGTGTTTGTGTGGGCACTGACTCTCTGCGGATCGATTCATCGCGCACCCGTCACCAGGATTTTAAGTCTGTTTTAAACGAATACATAGATACATATAAATATATGAGGGTGGATGAACAGGGAATTTGCATTTCACCCTTGTACGCCAGCAGACTCGCTACTTTTGTGGTGCGAACTTTCGTCTAGACGTGACACTTCTGTTGGGGAAGATGCACATTCCGTTTCCTTGATGGAATACACCCATCGATCGAATTATTTTTCATCCAACCCCACCAATGAATCAATGAAGTATTGACAAGGGGTGGTCTCTAATGAATTGGGGAAGAAGAAAAATACGAAAAAGAAATATCAAGATCGTAGCGAAAGAAAAGATGCGAACCTATTTTTTAGAATCAGCACTCAAGGAGAAGATACGTCATGAAATCTTGAAACAACTCTGGATATTTATTATTGTTGAGATATCTTGAAATATCGACGAGAAGTTCAATTTTTCAGCGGCATTTGTTACAAAAGAACAAGAAAAGCAAAGTTCTATATTTACGCGTCCCACGATTGTCCCTCTCATATCTTGTTTATTCGTATTGTTAAAAAATATCAGTGTAAAAAAATTTGTATTGTATTCTAAACGAGTTTTTTGTTTCATACCGAAAGCTTGAATTTGTAATGAAGATATCTTCATTTCAGAATTAATTTCTCTACTGTCAAACAAGAAATTGTAAGTGAAACATCACACTAATGAGTTATGAACTGAGATGGATTCATATTTTGCGAAAAGTTTAGTGTGAAATTAATCCTGACATCAAAGAGTTATAACGGTTACACAGTCGAGGAAATTTCTTCATATAATAATGAGTATGATATTTCTCGCGTGGAAAAAATGTGGGGAAAACAGTGCGTTTCATCGGAAGCATAAATTTCATGAGCACAAACACTGAATTTCTTGAACATAGAAAATGTTCACCATCATCTGTGTAATAAACATTGTAACTTTCTCCTATTACCAAATATGTGATATCATCGTTCAAATTCCATTCGCACTATGGATCTATCAGAATCTGAAAAACTTTAACAACACTTGGAACAAATAAATCCATATATGAAATAAATTCAATCATTTAGAAAAATAGTCCAAGCAAATGAAAACAGTTTTCGTAATAATGAAATGTATTTATTCCAGAACCATTACGCATCCCCTAACTAACTATCAGCCATAGACACAATTTGTCATCTTGGCCGAATTCAAAACTGCAATAGCAAAAGCGAAAGCCGAACATGAAAAAGAAGCAACAATATACAAAAATGTTGATACAACAATGTGAACGAGAAGGAGAAAAAAAAAGGAAGAATAGGCGAGAGAAAACGTGATTTAAGAATCACTATAAATGGTAATGGAGATCGTTCCTTTCGCTTCTATGCTGTGAGACACAGTCGAATGTTACTAGATGATGGTGGTGGGAATAGTGGCAGTGGTAGTAGTGAATGCGAACGAATGGAAAATCTCTCAGAGTGAAAGTCGTGAAAATATAAGGGATGGAATAAGAAAAGTGGGAAAAATTTGAGAGGAAAGACGAATGGTTTCCAAATGTAATATTTCTTACGGCGTAAATAAGAATGTCTCGTTTTATACATATATGTATATATACATGGTTGAATTCAAGTCTTCCTTATTTCCACCGTTTCCACCCCTGACTACACCCCTCATCCTATTCATCCCCTCTAACCTCAATTTTTTTTCTCCTTTTTCATCTTCCGTCACTCGCACAGGATCCGGAATTTTACGAGACGCGCGAAACGATTTTAATACATATTTTTTTTATTCCATCTTCAACCCCATCTACACTCCTCTGTATGCGACTATACATTCAGAATTCCCTTATTTATTTTTTTTTTCCACTTACTTATTTATTTTTCATTTCTCATTTTATTCCTTCGTTCTTTTCTCTCTTTACGTTTCAGTCACATCGCGTCGTCATTTTCCCTTCACCCCTGATGCATTGGAAAATTTTACGAAGACGTTCCTGCATAGATATGTTCGAGATTGATGGAGACATGGGGTGGGTGGATTGGTGTAGGGCAGAATCCGCTGAGGGAAAATATTTCGAATTTTGTCGTTCACGTCTGTATATTCTTCGAGAAAGTAGGAAAAGAATATTTCATAGCACAAAGTCGAATTTTTATGTTACAGTTTTTTTTTCCCGTTTCTCCATATTTATTTCCAAATGTATATAAGCGTGGGTATGAAAATGCATTGGAAAAAATCCGCGAACTCGAGTGACACACGTCATATGACGCAGAACTCTTCTCGATATGGTTCGAGAAAAAAATATTTCATCAAATCTCAGAAATATTGCAAAGCATTTCAAGTGCAAGAAAAAAAGATAACAATAATAATAAAAATGAGAACGCAGCAAAAAAAGTCAAATAAAAAATAAGAACGGATATAAACGTTTGTATATACCTATATTAATATTTATGTGTAGTAGTGGCTGTAGCAGTAGTGGTAGTGGTAGTAGAAGTAGTGGTGGTGGTGGTGCTGGTAGTAAAAGACACTTCGCATTCCATTGAGGGTGTAAAGCTACCAAGTGCCACCATTTTTCCTGCGACTGGACGCTGAAAGAAAAAGGCGGTGAAGAATATAAAAAAAAAAAAGAAAAAAAAAGGAGAAAGAAAAAGTAGCAGCGAACTGAATGCGGTGGATCGGCTTTGCATAATGCAAGAGATAGTACGGAGAAAGAGGAAAATAGTGGGAAAGTGAGGTAACTTTGTACAGAAATTTTTTTTTGTTCATTCGTTTTTTTTTATCTTTATTTTGCTAACCGAACCATTCTCTTTATTATGAACCACTAGCACTACCACTTTTGGTTGCATTTCATTAGTTGAGTGTCATACCACGAAGAGATTAATGAAATGTTTCATTGCACTGGAAGAATTTGTTGTGGATCATTTCTTTTTCAGTTGGCAATATTTGAATTTGATTCTGCGTAGTTCCATTCAATTCTACTAATTCATCTATCGAGTGAATAGCCTGACTACGTATGACTAATAGTTTTTCAGAGTTTCACAGTCATTTTGTTGCATTAAAAAAAAAAAAAGATCGCGAGAAACGAGCAGAAAATCAATCATGAAAATTTGAATAAATATATTTGCTCTTTTTCTTTATATTGCTGATTATGAAAACTGAATGCTTATTCAATGTGAATGAAACAAAAGAAGCTGCTCTTGATATTTGCAAACGATAGTTTTTATGATTGAGGTTATGAATTGGTTCTGTAATTATGACTTCCGAAATTTGATGGGAATAAATTTATTATCAGTGAATATTTCTATTTTTTTTTGTGATATACTCAATGATGATAATATTTTTAAAGAGAACTATTTTATCGTGCTGATGAAAATTCGATTCAATTGAAAGGGAGCCAGATGAGTTTCATGAAAAATACCGAGCGCAGGTTGGATTCGAATCAATGATAACAAATCATCGAAAGCTGCTTGAGTGGCTCTTATGAGGTCTATCTCACGTACCAATATGTGCACGAACTTATCGAGCATTATCGTTCATCTTATGAAGAAAAATAATCTTTTTCAAATGGTGGAAAATATTTCGTTGAGAAAGCAAAGAAAATACGTTGGTTTATTTTATGAAATTAAATAAAGTGCAATAGACTCTGTTCAAGAGGTTGGAAGTTCTTGTTTATTATATGTCAAAGTGGTCACATAAATTCATTTATGATGAAAAAAAAGACTGACATGGTGATGTCATGTGTCTACAAATTCGTAGAGATGAATATTTTCAAAAAATTAATTGCTATGAAGAATTTTTTTTCATTCCTATCGAACTTCCTATACAACAGCTCACTGTGTACATTCAAATCATTGGTTCCAGGAAATGTTTTCATACATCAATCAGTTAAAAATCATTCGATATCGTTCAATATAGTCCAGAGATCCATCATCCCCGAAAACTTTGCCAACTGAAATTAATTCAACACCAACAAAACTCTCATACTTTTCAGTTTAGTTACCAATAAAGAAACGTGAATATTTTCATGAAACTGTGTCTTAAATCTTTCCCTGTCACTTTTTTAATAATTTTCACCACGTCTCCATCGTTCGGTTCCTCCTTAGGATTAAAGGTGACCTCTAAGATGATGAGCCGAAAAATTTTACTCGATTTTCGAATTACCATCTTTGAAGCGAACCAGAAGATTCCTCTCAAATAAACAGAAATTTGAGCAACTTATAGAGTCTAACAAAAAAAACAATCACACATTCAAAACTCTCTGAGCTTAATTCTATTTGAAATTCGACAACATCGAGAGCCTTATACGTCTCATAATAATGAATTCCTCTTTATCCAACCGAGAAAAAAAGAAAAAAATCAGAAAACAGAAAGAATTAGTTTCTTCACCAACAACAAAAAATTGAGAAGAAAATGATCGAGTATAAAGTAGATCAACAATGTAACCAAAGTAAAAAGATAGTAATAAAAAAGAAGGAACAAGAATGAAATAAAATTCAAAAATAAAGAGCAAAGTGAAAAAACAAAACCGACGGAAAAATAATAAGAAAAAGTAAATGTACACCGGTCTCAATACTGCTTTTGTTTTCTCGTTGCTATTCTGGTAGCGTTCCAGACTTTATCTTTTTCGCGCGATTTGACAAAAAGCACCACAAGTGCACGTGGGTGGGTTTTCTGAAACAAAAGCTCTTACGTGTCTGGGCGTGGTCTATACAACTATGTTTGTGTACTCACAAATACAAGTACATACATATATATGAAATATTATGCAGCATTTTCCATATTCTTGTGCGCATTCGATTTCGGAGGTTAAATCGCAGAAATTATTTCATCCACACCAACTTCTTTGTATTCCATCTGTATCAACCCTCAAAGACAAGACATTGGGCGTTAAAACAGGTGAAAGCTTTGGTTCTATTTTATATTATCAGTCGTTTTATTTTCCTTTTTTCAAAGTGTGATGGAGAAGAGAAAATGTGCGCGATCACAGATACCTTCACAATCGAAACGAGAATGAATTCTCGGGCAATTTAAGTGTAGATTTCGAAACTTTGTATAAGATTGAAATTGGTAGCTCAAGACAGGAATCTATACAGTTTTGTGTGACTGTATTTTGATTGAATTAAATTTTCACACAATTCTATAAATGTGCAGTTCTTCACTTGATGGTTTGTTCTTAAGTTAATGAAAAGGGCCACAAAGAGGGGGTGATGTTTTCTTTATTCCCCAGCTATTTTCGGGCTCTATGAGGACGTCACATAATGATTGAATGTTACAAAAATGAATTGTAGAAGATGACGGTGAATAATACTTTATTATTGCATTGGCTAAAAATATTGTGATAAATGAGAATTTTGCATTACAAATTAAACAAATTCTCAATCTTCACACACCAAATTAAAACTTTCGAAATTACGGATGAAATAACTTTTTTCTTATACATTGCTGATAATTTAGAATTAGTTTAGATGGAAGATGTCATTTAACGCAATATGTATTTATCTCTTTCTCATATTCTTCATCGTGTTCGTTGTTGTTCGTTTTCATATGTATCCGGAAGAGTTTTATAAAACGAATTGTTCTTGACTACTCAAGCCAAGAAATTGGTCAAGAATTAGCGAACTGTGAAAAGCTCCCAGCCCTTTTTTCCTCGTGAAATTTCATTCAGATATATACACGACTAATTTTGCGGTGTATTATAGTCTCTTGGTATTTTAAAGGAATTTGTGTACTACAAACCTTTTAAGTGCAAATGGCAATGTGCTCATCATGTTGGAGAGGATTGAAATATTAAAAGAAAAGACACTAAATAAGAAAGTATATGAGTAGGAAAAGATAAGCAAAATATTCACTTGTCTACTATCAACATGATATTTATCATTCCGGAAAAATATTCAGCATTACCATACGAGTGCAAGAGAATCTGTATTTCTTCCAACACCTTGTTTACTTATTTTGTCTCAAAATAGATTCATCATAGAGCGCCATATCCAGGCTATTGACTGATTAATTCATGTCAAAGAGACGATTGTCGATACACGATTTGATAATAAAATTCCAAAACGGGAATGAAGAGAATTACGGGAACAAGACTAAGCATCATAAAGTATGGCAATGCTCAGGCAGCAAAATTAGCTTCATATGAAGCAGGAAAATGATGACCCAGTCCAGTCTTCCAGTTTGAAACTGTTGGTGAAACATTAACCCATTTACGTGTATTCAGACATATTTAATGTTTTATCAATTGATTGATCGAGTGCCCTAATTATCCGATCGCTCATCAAAATTAATTATTTGTAATATTACTATTATTATTACTATCTGATAAACTATCCAACCGTATGTTCCACCTGTGACTAATTTTATTAATGCGGAATGATGGACACGGGTACGCCGATGAAAAGCAAAAAATTACTTTAAAAATGTCAAGTTATTTCGCTGTATCTGCATTCAGATGATTATTGGATAGACGAATGTGAGAAAGCAATAACACTTCACACAGCTGGCCGAAAGTTAAGCAGGGCCAATGTGAGCTTCGATGTGATTGCATTGCAACACCATTGTCATCTCTAGCGTAAATCGCTTTGTTTTTATGTAAACCTGAATCAGAAGTGATAGTGGTTGTTTTTGTGCAGTTTTCAACCGACCAGAAGTGGAGTATTGTAAAAGTGCTTACCACCATTTCTGTGGGTTGGTCCGAATGCGGTTAGGATTCGTAGCGATGGTGATTACCCTACTTGAACGTGACCCGAATGAACGATTCCGAACGCATCCCTCGTCCAAGAAAAAGGTTTCATTCATGCATTCTTTTGTCAAGATAGCAAATAAATACAAACTGCGTTTGTGTATGTTGCTAGAACAGCGTGTTGAGATGTCATCGCTAGGTGGCAACACAATCTAGTTATTAAGTATCGGGAAAATGCCTAATGGAATTTTCGTTGACGTACGAATAATATTTTTTCGATATGACGAAGAAATAACTTTAGCATTACATGACAAGGATTATTAGAGACTCGAATGCAGCAGCTATTCAGATTATGCTAATGACGTGATTTTAAAGAAAACAGCGGTTAAGCATGGCAAGGTTGTTATAATGTCGGAAATAATACAATCAATCCATAACGCATTCTATTTTGTATGCAATTTTTTACAACGATGATGAAGAATGTTCCAGAAATGTTCTATCTATAATAATATACTTAAGATCCAATTGGAGAAATTGGCAGCTTCTCTTCATGAAGTAACAGCCTGAATGGTTTTCGTCAAATCCAGTAAGACGCAGGAAATTTCTGGTTTATAATGAAAATCATGATTGATCTCAAAAACGTTTAATGAGCTTCATATTGTACAAAGTAACTATCTAGAAGCCATTGCTGATGCTGCAACTGACTCCGTACTCAATATCACACTTTTCACATTGCAACCCAGCAAAGTTACTTGATCTCTTCAGAGAAGTTCTGATACGCACGGTATGATCCTTCACTGAGAGAATTTAGTAAAAACTGTGTAGCGACAACGTATACAGAAATAACAGAGCTATCCATAAAGTTGGAGCAAAATGTCAAAACTGGAAATAATTATCGATATATCGAAAAACTTTTTTATTCGAATTTCTAATTTTATAGTACTCCTGGATAAAAATTATGAGTTCCAAAATAAAATTTCTTTGGTTCTTGAACAAATTTTTCAATTTTTTGATGAAAATTTCAGAAGTGTTATAATGGTCCAAGTACAAAGTGAAAGCACTGAATTATTTACATAGGAAATCTCTTCGTCCATGAATCATTTCATTGCTCATTCGATCAGATATTCATTTTATCCAACACAAAGCTTACAAAAAACTCATCGATCTTCATTCGACAAAACACTAATTCCTAAAACACTAATCCTCTTTGCTAATCAGCAAAACATTAGTCGTAAATACTAAAAAAGAAGAAAAGAAAACATTGAAAACAGTGAACTTCTATCTGGATAGAAAGTTACACAGCATACTATCGACAGAGGGGTGAAAAAGGTTATCAACTCTAAACACTCTTTACCGATCATCGAGCAGCCAATATACATCCCCTCTACATTTCCCAAACGCCTCGTCAACTATATCCTTAAACCTCAGAGGATTGCGTATACATATACAAACCATACGACGAAAGGAACGGAGAACGTTTGGTGGGCTGAAGGATGTGAAAGGGGGCGGAAAGCAACGCGCGGAAGCGCTTAAGCGGGGTATGCTTGGCTTCCAAAGTCCACGAATTGATCAAAACCCTCGACTCGGAGTTGCCGCAGCGCAAGAAGTAATGGGCTAAGCTATCCTGGAAGGGACTTTCTGATAAGCCATCCGTTTAAACTTGCCAACCCCTAGCGCACATACGAAAGGGGTTTGTTGGAAGCGCACCCTCATTCTGTCTTTCTCTTGCTCACTATCGTAAAGAGCAAGTGTAGCAAACGAGGGTTGGATAGGAAGAAGTGAGGCAGAAATAGGAAGCTGTGGAAGACGATGAAGAAGAAGCGACTTGGTTTGAACGCAAAGGGAGCCTGCGGGAGATATTGTAGTGTGGGGGTTGGTTGGCAAGAGACGGAAAGTAACTTGGTATGAGGAGAATGAAAAGGGAATGGAAGGAAACAAGTTGGTGGATGCATATCACACCCGATGGGGGTGGTAAAGTAACGTTGGTGGACTTGGGGGGTTGTAAGGAAGCGAAGTATAGTGAAACTCTAGAGAAAACTCGTTCTGTAGAGGGTGTAAGCATATACGCGCCTCAAATAAATTCCTTTTACGTGTCCCGAATCCGCGACGGTTGGCCCACGGCCGAATGATTTAACTAGTTTGGAGAATGGTAGTAGAATAGTCGAGTTGGAATAGTACAAGTGGACTGTTGTTTTTATTCTTTTATGTTTCAGATAGCTGGTCCTTCTCTATTTCACTCCTTGCGTTTCAGGGTGGTTCGATTCTTTTTCATTTGTTATTTTTATTTCAAGTGAAAGGTTCCAAAACTATGATGAGGAAATGGGGAGAACACGTTGAATATAGTAGAAATGAGTCTTTGGTTTTGTTCCACGTTGCTTACCCTCATTATTTTCTTTGATAATTGTAACACTGGAGTTTGTGTCGTAATAATAATTAAAATTCATTGAGTTGGTTCTGTTGATTGGAAGATATTAAATGAATTGATGGATGTTATGTTCTTGATGTATCAAACGAGTATGTAGAATTTGGAACAAAGAGTCCAGACTTTTTCTATTTGATGGAAATAGTATTTCAATGTGGATCCACCTCATTTCGATTTTTATGCGTTCGTTAATTCGGCAAATTTTAGTCCTGAATTATTCGAAGTAATCGGAAAGTGAATTTATTTCATTCAAGGCAGCAAAAAGTTTTTCCTAATGAAAATAATGGGTCCTTCTTGAAATCCTTTGTTGAATGTTAGTGAAGGCACTTGGAACGTTGATTCAATGGAATTCATGGCAGTCACCTCAACTTTTTGATCACATTATTCTTCTATTCGAGTAGTTATTTGTAATTGTGAACTAAGGTATTACGATAGAGAACATAATTTAAGCGTATCTTTATATGCAGATCAATTATATCGGGGACGATTAGTTGAGATTTTGAAGTACTCCAAAGATGATTCGATAAATGCGTGCGGGCGGTGGAGAATTTAATCGAACTTTTCTCTCAAATCTACTGAACGGAATAACTTGGAATAGAGGAGAATCGTCGGTGCGATTGTACCAGTATCGGGGATGCACTCAATCCCCCTCCAGTTCTTTTTTTGCCTTGATATTTACAATGATGTGAGAACAATTCTTGAAAAAAATTTGGAGTTTACGAAACCGCTTTCAAATTCAGCTGGATGTAATTACGGAGAAGAGAAAAATTATCACATTGAAAAATAATTGCAACGTTCTTGAAATATTACTAAACTGAATTATATTTATTGAAATATAAAATAGGGGCTGAAAGAAAAAAAAAAGGTTCAACTTTACACTGAACAGTGACAGATCTGAATTATAAATGATCGAGTGGGAACTGATATGCTTTTGACTAGAATACATCTACCTTTCTTGGCGAATACTCTTACAAACACCACCGATCGTACACTGGTGGCACCTTTTACTCACTCACCCTTATCCAATGTGCCACACCCCCTTGTGCCCACACCACCTCCCAAGGGTACGCTCGGTCACGTCCCACAGTGGCCATTCGTCAAATATCACGATGGTTGGATTTCTTTGGGAAGTCGATCCATCTTTTTCGAATATATATGGCGAGAGATCGATCCATTCGCGCCAAACGTTCACTTCCATTTCTCTTCCCGCCTTCATCGTCATCACTATCAACTACCTCCAACACTCTTTCCTCAACTTTTTGTTTTTTTTACTCATTTTTTGTTTCATTACAATTCCTATTGTGCTCCAATTTTTTTTTTACTTCAAAGTTTATCTTCAATTCTATTCGCAGAGTGGAATGTCGGTTGAAGTGTAGATAAATATGTTATTTTATATGAGCTTGTGGATTTGTCATTCATTTTTTTTCATTTTTATAAAAAATTTATTGATCAATTCAGGAGGGGGTCCGAAGTAATAATTCATGTTTGCTTCACGTATTTGTTTTTTTTTTTTCCCCATTCCTATACTACACAACAGGAAATGAAAATAGAATTTCAGATAACTTGAAATTTGCAACCAAAAAATTAATCGTTTACTTAATTTTTCTTTAATAAAAGTGACATGTTCTATCGCCCATATTTCTGATCGAAGGAGAGAAACATTATTTATTCAAAATATCAATTAGTAATTTTCAATATCTATAAAATTAGGCATTCCATGAACATGAAATAACACTCATACAGGACTATGAATAGAGTACAAACAGACATTGAATGAAAATAATCATCCCAGTTGATGATAGATATTCAAGATTTTAGAATACAATTTGAAAGATATATATTTATTCGACGATATCTCTTTGTTTCTACCTGCTTCTCTCCCTCGATTCTCTTACCCACGAGATTTTTCTCCTTTTCTTTTCATTATACACACACACACACGTGAATTTAGTACGAAATATCCGACATTTTCTCTACAAGTGACGGCCGCGTTTCCCAGTTGAATTTCAACGACTATACATATTTCTTGGTTGTGAGTGTTCGGCGGGTTGTGTGCGCGGGCGCTCATGTCAAATTTATATTCGTGTCACGTTAAAATACAAATTTCGTTTGGGGTACGGGATATTGGCGGGGGTAAAGTGACGAAGGGGTGGAGTATAGAGTGAGGTCGCGCTTATCGTACGATTTGCCTCGCAGATTGTGCCACAAAAATATCCCACGCCAATTGTATTCCTCGCGTTCACAAACTCTCTAATGGAAAAAAAAGAAGAAATATCAATAATGATAATAATGATATTAAGAAGAATAATAATAAAAGAGGAATGAAAGAGGAAAGTTGGATAGATATTTATTTTGCATGAAAATATGGACACATTTGAAAATTGTATAGAATTACAAATTTAAAATGGGGAGGATTCACACTTCTTTCAATATATTTCAATAAGTTTTTTGTTAATTTGAATCCACTCTGGGATATAATAAATATAAGAATATCAGTAGAAAACACACGGGAAAAATGAACTTGTGACGGGAAAAAACATCTGAGAGAATCTGAACACATTTTTCCTATTATTAGATTTTTCGCCCGAAATTTAATGATTTCATCTATCGGCTTGATAACCATGGAGCTTTTTCAGTTTCAATAATGTTTTAAATGAATTGTGAAGGTGTTTTTGAAGATATTGTTGTTCGAAAAACTGTAAAATTTTCTATCTCAATTGAGAATTGTAATCACTCTTTGCAGATTCCCAATTGTGCACGGATAATTACGTTCCATACTCATAGCGATAATCGCGCTCCAAGAGATGTACAAAAAGTGGATGCAATTTTTAATTTAGATTTGTAATATATAAAATATCCCCTTCATTAATATGCTGTAAACTTATTGCTAACTAAACAATGCATACACCATGGCTTTGAAGAGAATATATGGTGAATTCAACTAAAAAAATCGAGGTCCTTATTAAATTCTGTATTTATTAAATTTCTATGGAAAGCGAAATCATTTCTACATCAAACAAAACTCCCTTTTATACATACAGACATGAATGAGGAAAAAATAAGCATGAAAAAAAAAAAGAACAAATGAATTGTTGGGAAGGATGTTGGAAGGGAAAAAATAATAATTAGTGAAATAGTAGGGCGAAGCACAAAAACTTTTCTCAACACCGTCGTCATGGGGTTTCTTCTTCTTCAGCTTCTTCTTCTTCTTCCTCTTGTTCTTCTTTTTCTTGTTCTTCGCCTCTTCATTCTTCTTTGATTTCCTTTGCACTCGACAATATATATACATCGGTATAGCAGTAACCCGTCCCGCCAGAAAACGTCCCATTATTCTCTGCCAAAGTAAATAGAGCGTATTTCTTCTGGAGATGACAGGAAATTCAATAATCCTGGCAACGAGAGGCAGCCGTTGCAGCAGTATACCCACCGCCCATGCCTTTTTCCAACACCTCTGCCACCCCTTTCATCTCTCTTTCATCCCACTACTGTGTTAACACTCTCACACGAACACATAGACATAAACATATTTATAGACACACATTTATGTACGAGATGTCCCGCAAAATATCGCACGATTCCTTCGAATCCGCAAAAAAAAAATGTTCGTATGCATGTAAACACATATATTTTTATATTTTCTTTATTCATTTTTGTCATGTCTCCTTTTTATTTTTTTTTTTCTTGCTTTTCCGTCTTCTGTCGTGCATTTGGTGATAAACTTTCGAATTCTTTTCATCAATTTGACTGAGACAGAAAAACTGACTTTGATTGATTTTAACATTTTCCAAATATATTTTTCGAATTCGAGCAAATATAATTTCCGACATTTGTCAATCCGTGTCCAATATTAGACGAAGCTTTTGGTTGATGAATTGGATAAGAATAAGAAAAGTAATATAACAGCTATTTCTATTCGTTTAATTTGCGATATGATGAAGTGATATGATGGTACCGGTGGATTTTTTTTTTGAGGGTGGGAATATATAGAGAGAAATCATTTTATTCAGAGAGAATAAACTAAAAATGTGTAGGTTATGTTGGGAAGGTCTTAAGCGTCGAGATCTGTTAAAGAATCGATTTTTCATTTTTGGGCTGAATACAAAAACTTCTTATCGAAAAGTTGAAAATGCTTTGCGATTAATAACCGCTAAGGATTGTTTAGGGACCAAAAAAACTAAGCATTTCATGGAATATTCTGTAGGCCATTAAGAGTTCAAACTTTTTTCATATGTTTATTCTACAATCTATTCATAACAGTTACAGTAATAAAGAGGATAGAACAGATGAGAAGCGTTTGTGGAATCACGAATAACTCCTGCTGGTGTTGTTATTGAAGAAATTTGACGCTTCGTATATGAACAATAACTGCAAATGTTAAAAATTTATCTGTAGGTCAGTAACTCAGACGATTCGCATGTGCATAACTCAAATTTTTTTTATTAAATTCAAATATCTTCTGTTATGTCACAAAAAGAAAGAAAATATGTAAATGAATGGAAAAGAAAAAAAATGGAAAAATGTCTTTCGTGAACAGAGATTTCTGACGATAATTTACTACTGTTCATTGTTTTTGTAGCAATGTGTTGTTTCGTAATTGCTTACAAGTCACAGTCAACAATATCGTGCCAAGAATTGAGTCATCAGTTCTCGCGGTTCCTCTTTCACATTCACATGCGCACATAAATTCAAATACACGCATACAGTCTTATCGAATTTTTCTCATTTGTCCCACCCACGTAGAAACATTCATCACCAAGGCACACATTCACAAATGACATTACCAAAAGCCTCAACGAGAGAGTTGTGAGTCGTAACATTCTCTTTTTTTTCCTCCTTTTTTTTCTCTTTCCTTTCCTTTATTTTCCTCCTATTTCTTTCCTATTTTTTCTCTATTACTCTTTCTGTTTTTCAACTGAGCGGAAGAAATCAAGAGAGACTGAGGCTGTGACGAATGTGAAAAGCTTCCAATTGTTCTTGCAACATATCCGAGAGACATACTGTTGAAAAGCCGATGGGAAAAAAAACAACAAAGACGAATGAGGAATGTGGCGGAAATGAAAAGGACGAAATGCAACCAACTGAAGTTGAGCGGAACGAGTAAAGGAATATTCGAATGATGTAAATTGAATTTGTGCGCATTTAAGATGTAAAATTTTCAGAGATTTTTACTGCAATTATATTTATTGCATCATGTTTGCGAGCATGAGTCTCTCGCCTTGTAATATGTGTTGCTAATTGGAGTACGTTTTGACGCCAACAACATTTGTTGCATTAACTGTTTTTCGTTTAGGCGCTGCTTGTCTAAAAATAGAAACATTTCAATTCCATTTGGAGAAAAATATTCTTTTCTTCAAGAAGTTGAACGGAAGAAGATTCTTTTCCAATTGGGCAACTTTCTTATCCACCTATCTGTATGTGTGGTTTGTTGCAATTTCGGATAAAAACTTTTTCTCTTTTTTTCATATACTGTGAATGCTTATTTGAAATGAAGACGTGTAAATTTCTTCCATTTCTTTCGTGACAACAAGAGACAAGCCCACCCATAATTAATCTACTGAAACATTTATCCTTATGAACAGAAAGTTTCCTTGATGGATTTACAAATGAATGGAGAATCGTTTGGGTATTCTAAAATTGGTTTAGTCACAAATTATGATAAAATACTGATTTCGTTCAGAAACAGCAAAATTGGTATATCAAAACAATCTTTTTTTGTTTATTTTGTAAAAAAAAATTTGGTCAACATTACATTAAAAGTGCATCACGTGGTACGTCCTATCACTATCAAACAGACGTTGGAAAAATCCACTGAACCATTAGCTCCAGTAATATCTACAAAAATTACCCATCAATATACAGACTTTCCTACCCAAATATTTTCAACAATAGAAATCTAAATAACCGATTATGGTTGGACAATCGCACCACCCCAATTCGTTACGAATCAATAGAAAAGAAGCAAAAAATTCACCCACTCAAACATTGAATAATAAAAAAGAAAACATACCAAAATTAATTTTACGTGCGTCAATTTTAATTTTCTCTTTTTTCCCCATACTTTTTTTTTGTTATCATTATTATTTTTCCTCCTCTCTCTCTCTTTCTCTTTCTCTCTCTCATATTTAATCGACGCAGTGCATGGTGAATCGAATAGTGAGTGTCATACGCGTGCACAGTCGATATATGCGACCTAAACGTTGGAGTAAAAAAAGAGAGAATGAGTAAGTGAGCGAGAGTGCGAGCGAGTAGAAAGCAAATGGAAAGGGAGTGCGCGCCTCCGTATGATGCGAGAGACAGCTGCTGCGCGTGGGCGGAATTACAAACGACGCGTATGATGGTGCACCACCATCACTGACACCAACAGCAGCAACACCATCGCCATCGTCACACGCACACACGCACACATACACATGCTCACTCATACACACATATATAAAAGCGCACCGTCCCTTGCTTGTTCAATCAACAGACCGAATAAAATCATGTGTGGCTCACGGAATTTCCGATATTAATGAAAAGTAATTCATCCAACGGTGCTACGTCCGAGTCACAGTAGACGACATACACACATATTCATATATATATCGATATGTATGAACTCTTTTTTATATCTCAAATCAATGAATTATATATATTTAGGTGTATGTGTATTTAGTCGTGTATGTGCTGTGAAATAAAAAAGTGGAAGAACTGACCGGTGTGAAATTAATTGTATGGAATTCAAGCCAATTCCTCGTCCACTGTATGGATGTATATGTCAATGTTGAAGGGTAACGAATATTTCAAAGGAGAATTTAAATTAAATAGTCGGTTTTCTTTTATTCGTTTTCTTTTGTTTGTCGAGAGAAATATGAAGAGAACCAGCAGTGTGATTGGAAGAATGTTTTGCGCTGTTTTAGAGATTTTGGGATGTTTAGAATAGTTCTGGGTGGAAAAATTATTGAAATTAGAATACATCGTTATTTTTTTGGGGAGTTCACTGGTCAAATTCAGTCCAGTACGAAGTTTTGCAAATTCTGTGAGCTATTGTGGATGAATGTGAATGAACATGATGTTAGGGAATAAATCTGATTTTGAGATTGGGAGACTTTTGGTGAATGATTTTGTTGAGAATAATAGAGGAAACTTGGGACGTTTTTTCATTCATTTCATCTGAGATTCTTCGTAGTAAACAAAACAAAACATGAAATCAAGTTCATTAATTCTCACTGTATATTTACAAATGACGATTCTTTTTTTCGAGTTTTTCACTCGGAAATTGATGGCTTCATTCTATTAATTAAAATTTCAATTCGTGTGATTTAATTGACTGGATTTGATCGAAATTATTCTCATTTTTTTCCCATCTAAGTTTATTTTTTCATATTTCTTGGATGCTATTTTTTCAGCATCTATATTTTCACATTGCCATAATTCATGAGTATACTCTGGAGTTGAATGCAAAATATTAATAGCGGGGATCGCTTGAGAATTTTTAGAATTAATATCAAATTGTTTCCGAATTATTTGGGCGATTTTCCAATTTTATTATGGAGGCTTGGAATTCTTCACGCTTGATAAGCGCCTATAGTTAATGAACAGAGAGTGAAAGAATGTTTTGTAGAAGAGATGAATATTTGAAAAAAATTGGAATTTATCTTTATATCACCCTCAATGAATAATCAGTTTTTCAATATTGCTCCTATCAACCCGAGATAAATTTTATTTCACATTTATTTTTATATGCATCAATGTCAATCATATCAATTATAATGTCTAACCAATTCATGAGTTAATGGATTCTCATTGAAGCAGACAATATCAATAAAATTCGTACCGAAATCGTTATCACTTAACTTTCCATTGATCGTTTGCAGTATTCTTGGAGAAAATATTATACATCCATATACATTATAATTTTAATCAAGGTCTTGCCCCGGAAATTATCAGGAACTATGTGACTACAAAAAAATGACACCTCGAATCATAGAACATGTTTTCTCGTTTATACCGAAAACTTTGGCGTGAAAATTTATCTATACACGAATTAGTTGGAATGCTGAAATGAAAACTATCAAATTTCAATTTGGATGAGAAGTTTGATAAAAATACTCAGAATATGATGAATATTAAAGAGCAAAATGATATTCACAGTTTCTACTTCTAATGAAAAATATAAATATTTCCTCATTATGGTTCATTAATTGTGTCGATTATTCACCATCACGTAATCTGAGTTTACGAACTAACAATAATCATCGAATATATAAATTCTAAATGAAATATAATGAATTATAATACACTTGCTCAATCATACGTGATGGACCATTAAATTATACATAAATTTCCCGAACACAAATATAGAATTGTAAATTTTAATCGCAATAAATGAATTGCTTCAATTAATTATTAATTTCCAAACACAACTCTGATAATCGCTGTGGTTAATTGCAATTGAATCAAAACGAAACCCTCCACTATGGCATTTATCCATTTATTTTTTCATTATTTACTTCAATTCCATTTACAGAAACATTGGAATTAATTAATAATGATAAGCATCAAAACGAGCACATTGTCAACTCGGAAATATTTTTTTTCATCAACTCGTGCAAATGCACTCAGGGAACTTTGGATCTGCGACAAAGAAATGGAAATGATAATAATGAAAATAAATAAAAAAGAATGAATGAAACCAAAAGTTTTAATTTAAATTCAACTGGAAAAGCGAAATGGAAAAAAAGGAGGAACTCAATAACAGAAGTAATATTATGACAAAGGCGCAACGGGAATGAAGAATGGAGCAAGTTAAAAAATTTGAATTTAAATTTAGAAAACGTCGAAAGAATGTGGCTTGTGTATACATATTTATACATATAAGCATGTGTATATTCTGTATATATTTATAAAGCTTTATGATATGTGTGACATAGTAGATGAGAGCTGTTGTCGTGGAAAATCATAAAGTATGCAAAATCTAAATGCAAATGATCACCGCTTCACATTGCTATCCGCCATTGAGGATGATATACAATAAATGCGTGAAAATAATGGGAAGAGTGGAAAAACAGACGGGAATGCAAATGCGTGAATGCTGTTCTGAATATAAAAATTATGAGAGACGTGATAGAAAAGAACATTTTGGTTCCGTAATTGCTGCAATATTTTTGAAATATTTTGAGTTCTCTGATTAAATCAGTTGCATCGTTTCCCGGAGGCTCTATCGAATATATGGAATTGAATAATATCAAATTTATTTGTCACTAAGTTTATTGAAAAAAAAAAATTTATTTACTCGTCGAAAACGTAAGTGCATGCGAAAGGTGTACAAAATTTCCCGAGACAGTTTGAGGAAGAAATTGGACAATAGAGCAATGATTAATTTTTAAATAAATAATCTTATTCTTACAATACAAGCAAAACCCTCAATTTCCTCATATATTCTTCATGATTATTCACATGCATTTGAATTGAGAGCCAATGTAGTCATTTTTCATACCAACTTCTAGTACGAAAATCCTTAAACATTCATCTCCGTGTGACTAAATATTTCTGAGATAAATGCATTCACTTATCCCTACTGACTGACTCCTTCACACAGAAAAACTTTGTGAAATCTGTTTTTCTCAAACTGTTCTCCCAGAATTTTTATTTATGAAACTTACTCTTCCATAACCCACTTTGATGCACAATTTTTCCAGGGCATATTTTTTTTTGTTGAACGAGGTAGAAATAAATCATAAAAATAAAAACTATATCTAATTTGAATTACAACTATATGAAATGAAATGGTTCGATCGATTGATAGATTGAAAGAGTAATTAGTTTTCACAGTTTTTTGAATCTTCGAGCCCATCACATTTATAGGAAGCGTTAGATATAAATACATAGATATTGATATACAGTAGAGCTGATGTGAGCATAACAAGCGTGTCGTCAAGTTGCTCGGTATTTACAGAAAATAGTTGAGCATTGTTTTGGAGAAATTCCGGACACGCAATGACTACTGCCAGTACTATACTTGCCAGAATGTCACTACTACTACTACCACTACAAACGAATCTAATGTTGAAGTGGAAGGTGACTTATCTCGTCAGACGATCACGCGCAGCCGTGCTCAACTTTCAGCTGTGATACTAAATTAGAAACGTGCGTTTTGTTCCGCGAGATTTGATAGGTGACAGTGAAACACAGAGAGCGAGAAAGACAGAGAGAGAGTGTGTGTAAGAGAAAATATAATGACGATGTGGATAAAGATTGGAATGAATTTATAAAGTGAAACAGCATTTGAAAGCCTTCAATGCACAGTTCATTAGAGAAAAAGGTTTTAGATTTCAATTTGAAATATGAACATTCACTAATTTATAGAAACGATTCAAATGCGCCGTCATTTTGTTCCAATGAGAAATTACTCTGGTGGAAAGAATAATTATTCGTTTCTGTGCAAAAATTATTTTTTATTTCCTGCTGTTCATCAATGAAATTGTACTGAATATATTGAAGGAATGTAATCAACTCTATGCTTCCGTAGTTCTGATTTTCCATCAGATAAGATTATACCTTCGATAATTATAATTTATGCAGATATTTTATGGGGAATAAGTTTTACTGTTCATAGAAAAGTTGTATGAAAACATAACAGAAGTTTCATTATGAAATTTTCCTCTGCTCTGTCAGTTCAAATGAAAATGTTATAATTCCTGGATCCTGAGATAGAATTTTCAACAGTAATTGTGAAATTAGATCAAAACTTTGGATGATGGTTCTGTGATCCAAGAAGACAAGGAAATTTTGTAGTAGATTTTTCGAATGTGTTATTGAGTGTCCATTAAAGTCATCTTTGACGTGTCTTTCATTTTCTTTCGTTTCAAATGCTGACAGAATGTGTTGAGAATTTTATTCACAATGTTCAGTATAAGAATTTGAAAATAGAGATGTGAATATTTGGTATAAATGCGTTGAAACTGAAAATTTTCGTTTATGCTGGAGGTAGAGTAATTCATAGAAGTGTTCAGTTTTCCGTTAATTTATATGCCGACATTTTGTGAAAAGAATTCAAATCAGTTATGACAACCAGGATATGAATTTATATGATCTGATTGTTCGATGGAAAATTATTGATAATTGAAGTGGTGAAAGACGTGGACGATCTGGAGCATGAATTGTATGCTCTTGAATTCGATATGGCGATTTCAATTAAATTTATTCCATCGAATTATCGTGGTAGAAATAAGTATCTGGTCACATTTTTGGATAAATTATCTCATCTCAATTTTTCTATTATTCTCAGATAACCAGCGTAGAAGAATAAAATCTCCAAATGAGTCTAATACCACAGTACTTTCGAATTCCAGAAATTCATGAGTGATCTTACGTGCTCTTCCAATTATAATAAAAGTGTTTGAAACACTGAAATTGAAACAGTGGAATCTCAATTCGAGAAAAAAATTTGATCGCAGTACTAGGAAAGTAATTGTTTTTAACTCAAAAACTTTATTTTGAATTATTCTTAATTGATGGTTTAATATCAATTAAGTGTTTTTATGGAATGTGTTAAACTCTTTATAAT